>CAAKHG010020044.1:0-19997 GCA_901007715.1 Dactylopterus volitans
GGACCACCTGTTGCACGCGCCTGATATCATAACAGACAACACACCAGCTCACACACGCACGCACACACACGCGCACACACACGGCGGTGAACAGGCAGAGCAACAGCCGAACCATGGAGGGCAGCGCAGAGAGCTCAGGCGGGTCTCGGTGGGCTGGAGACGCGGTGCTGAAGCGCCTCCGCGCGCTGGTCCCCGTGGGCTTCCGAGCGGAGGTCATTGAGTTGTCCAAACTCTCCGGACCGGTGGTGAGTGGCGCGCTGCGTCTCACGCTCGGCGACGAAAGGGAGGCAGATGCCACGAACGGCCGTGGGTGGCTTCTTTACTGAAAGTCAGTGGCGATTAGTGGATTGACCGATACGTTTGAGTCACGAGCCAACCATCTGTACCAACAACGACGACGACGAAAAAGAAGCCCACTGATTGCTTCCTTGAATGAACCTTATACACTGATGCCTGATTTGATTAGAGAATGACACAATGAGCTGTCTGAATATTGTCCATGAATCTGGCAGATTATGGCCCAGCTCATGGTCTATGCAGTGGGTTTTGTCAGTACCATTTTCTGTGGACATCTGGGAAGGGTCGAGCTGGCAGGGGTGGCACTGGCCAATGCAGTAAGTAACTGTATAAAAGGTTTTTTGTTTTTTTGGGGTTTTTTTTTCCCACCGTGACATTGTTCAGCTCAGCAACACATCATGTTTCGTTTTGTTTTCATCCTCAGGTTATTAATGTTACTGGTATATCTATCGGTTCTGGCCTGGCCTCAGCATGTGATACACTGATTTCTCAGGTATGAGCCTGTCGCGCATGCACATGCTGTTCTCTTCAACAATATTATCTCTTTTTTTTTTGGGTAAGACGATACAAAGAATACACTCCTCTGTTTTCAGACCTTTGGGAGTCGGAATCTGCTGAGAGTTGGGATAATCCTGCAGCGGGCGATCCTGATACTGCTGCTGGCATGTTTCCCCTGCTGGGCAATCCTCATCAACACGGAGCCCATCCTGCTGGCTGTCAAGCAGGAACCGCAGATCGCCAGGCAGGCCGTCTCATTTTATCATTATTATCATTATTATTTGTGTTCTCCTGCTATCGCTTGATGTTTTCGTTAAATGTTGGTTAAAAACACACAAATTGGCCAATTCTTTAGCCAATTCTTTCCATTGTCAGAACCTACTTTTTTTTTTTCTTTTTTTTTTTTTTTCCTGAGAACATTGTGGGTTCTGGTGGTGGTGGTGCTGATGGTGGTGTAGGTGGTGGCGCTCTGGGGTGCATTGCAATGACAAATCTTTCTAATATCGGGTTCTTCTCATTTTATCTGAATGGGCCGGCCACATTATTAGAAACTCCCACCGATAGACTGCAGTCCAATTCGACACTGCAGTACACGACAACCCCAATAACAAACATACAGCTACATTTGTCATTTAAAACTGGACGTTATTATCTTTGTAAATTAAGAATTTGTGGTGAAACTGTTTTGGATCACATCACCACCTAATCAAGTGGCCAATGAGAGTATAATGCTGACTGACTCTTTTATGGTAAATGCATCTCCAGGTTGTCTCAGATGTATGTGAAGATCTTTATGCCGGCACTTCCTGTGAGTATTTAAATATCTTTTAAATCATCTTAACATCGCAAATCATCTTTTAAATACTGAGCTTTCTGGTGTTTCCCTAATGTCAAACATCATTTTTAAGTGTGTTATTTTTTTTGTCGAAAAGCCACCTGTCCATGAAATGTCACCAAACTTTTCTCAGTGCATAGTGAGCTTGATCTTGAGTATAGGAATGTTCAACTGAATAAGGAGTAGAATCGTGCTTGCGTCCAAAAAAAATGTGCATGTCTGTAGATTTTATTTATTTTTTGTCGCTGCCGTTTCTGTTGTCCGTCTTCACAGGCAACCTTCATGTATTCGTTGGAAACAAGATATCTGCAAAACCAGGTAATTCAATTATTGCCGAGCACGAACCGAAGCTGTCAAAAACAGACATTAAATAGATTCACATGAGGTCATAAACAGATTTGATGTCAGAAAATGTCGTGAAAAACTCTGCTTGTGGGCTTACTGCTTGCTATAAACGGTTCATTTCTGAGTCCAGCATTTGTATGAACAACTGCTTTTGATTCTAACGTTGTCCGTGTCCAGCATTATCAGAATAAACACCTGCAATGTCTCTTTTCAGGGCATCATTTGGCCACAGGTAATCACAGGCATTGTGGTCAATGTCGTTAATGCTCTCACCAACTACGTTTTTGTCTTCGTATTAGATCTAGGAGTAGCGTGAGTATTGCGTATTGAACGCCACATGGCTCCTTTTAGTAGCATCGGTATATATTTTTTTTTTACATGACATGACTAATATTGCAAAACGTCACACTTTCGTTACAGGGGCTCCGCTGTTGCCAACACTGTTTCCCAGTTCTCCATGACTGGAATTCTCTATGCTTATATCATGTGGAAAGGTCTTCATAAGGCCACCTGGAGAGGTGAGTGCAGCATTTGGAGATTAATGATCCTGCCGGTTTCCCTCAGAATGCTACTGGCTCTGATGGTCCTGAATAAAACGATGTGCGTTGGTGTGATGTCTTGATAAAGCTTCACCTCACAGGTCAAACATCTGAGTGTGTAAATATTGTAACCCAACATCCAGTGACTGCAGACTACGATTACATCGTGCGAAAGATGCCCAGGCGAAATCCTGTTCACTCCAAGATAGACGCTTACAAGACAATTGTTGTGTTAATCCGGAAACAAAATCACATTTTTTTAACAGCTAAATCTCAGCTTTTACGGGAAATTGACAGATTTATATGGACAAAGTTGTTTTGTTTTTTTTGTTTGTTTTTTTTTTTTAAGCATTTTGGAGGAAGCAGTGATTTCTACACAGTATTGTTTCACTTCCTCTTATACCGCGATGTGAAATATGTTGAATATCCTGAAGCTGTAGCTCTTCAGGTCACATGTTTTTATACGAACTGTCTTAATCAGACACTCCTGTTGTTACATTGGAGAGTCTCTCGCCAGACACCTGTTTATTGTTCCTCTTTGCTCTTTGCTGTTAGTCAGCATGTTTTAAGAGTATTACTGTAGAAAGAACTTTTTTTTTACATTGCTTGTTTGCATTCCTCAACAACACAGGCTGGTCTAAAGACTGCCTGCGGGACTGGGGCTCATTCATCCGCCTGGCCATTCCCGGCATGGTCATGATCTGTGTTGAGTGGTGGACGTATGAGATTGGAGGGTTTCTGGCAGGTAATGTCACAGACCATGTTGTGGGTTTAAAACATTATATTTTTATTTTTATTTTCGCGATAAACTTGGCAAAAAAAAAAAAAAAAGGACAATAATAATAACAGCTGTTTTGCATTGACAGGGCTAATCAGTGAGGTGGAACTTGGAGCTCAATCAGTTGTATACGAACTTGGAAATATTGCATACATGGTGATTCTGCTCATTTGGAACGAGACCTCCTCTACGTAAGATTCCATGACTGCATTGCGTGAAATGGATCATGTGGCCGGTCAACGTTGTGTTTTTGTCGCCAGTTTCACATAGGTTTCAGTGTGGCAGGCAGCGTGAGAGTGGGGAACTCCTTGGGAGCTGGAGACACCGAGCACGCCAAGCTGTCGGCCAGGGCGTCCATGTTATGCGCAGGTTTGCTGTTTCTACTCTTAAACTGTTTGTTTAAAAGTCCACCTGAAATGGCATCTATAGCTTCTTTGCTGTGACTGGCAGGTGGGACACGACTCAAGTGGGATGTGACCTGACAAACTCCATCTGCTCCATAAATTTGCTCAGGCAGACCAACGTAAAAATACCTTGCAGATGCTCTGGAGCTGTCACAGACACCACTCTGCTTCAAGTGAACATATAAAACCTGCAGGCCTATAAATGCTTCATTTTTGGGTGGTGAAGGCCCTAAAATCCATTGACGTACAATGCTAAAGCGAGCGCGCTAACGACACTGCTGTGCCACCAAGCGTTGAACATCCGCAGGCGGATGTCACGGTATTGCTGTTTTTGTAAGCGGGTGTCATATTTTCTTTTACAGGCAGAAAAAAACACGATTGGATTTTGATAAGAGATTACATAGAAATGGAATTTTTGTCCATCTTTCTCGGCATTTATTGTCAAATAGTTACACAATACGACGAGAGATGTGAGTCGAATGCGTTTCTGATTTCAGGGGGACGTTAGCATCTTACTGTATCTCAAAGTTAGTGTTGAAATTAAGGTAATACTTTAATTCATGTTGCATGTATGTAATCTCATTCTAGACATGAGTCCAGGTGTTGGGGTAGAGGCTTACACGAAAGGCATGAGCAGAGACACGTACTTTCACCTTGTTACAGGAGGCGCCGTTGAACGTGGCAATGACGTTTACAAGCTGCTAAGTCCAAACTACTTACTGGCCGACAGAAGGAGACTGGGATTGCCATTTTATGTGAACTTTAGTCGGGGGCTGCTGAAAATGAATTGAGGGAGCAAAATTTGAATGGTCCCTTTGGACCATTGGATAATTTGTTATCTTTCCGCACAGGCTCAGTGGCTATATGTATAGCAATTATCATTGGGAGCCTGAAGGACCACATCTCTTATATCTTTACATATGACGAGTGAGTATATCCTAATCATCGGAAATATGATGACGTAATTTAGACGCATTCCCTGCCTTACCTACATGGTAGTTTGTTACATGCAGAGTCATTGTCAGGCTTTGGAGAGATAACTGGATTCATAAAAACATGACCTTTCACTGCCGTGGGAGTTATTGACTACCCAAAAAAAAAGTGACCTTTGCTGCATATTCTTTTACATATTAACCTGCGTAAAATGCTCCTGACAGCTGCACTCATTTATACAAAAGCCTCGCTGAGATGAATGGCAATATCCACGGACAGTAAAACATTGAATGAACACTATATTGTTCCATGCTTTTTTTTTTTTTTTACAGCCAGACTGTAAAATATGAGTCTCTCTTCTTTACCAACAGACAAATCAGAAAAAGGGTTGCGGATGTTGTAACTTTTTATTCTCCGTTCATCCTCCTAGATGCAATATCAGTAAGCATGTTTGCCATCACACCCAGAAAAGATCTTATTACGGAGATCATTGAATTTGCAACACAGCAGACACCTTTTGGGGGACACGTACCCTCATTTGTCTTTATTTTGTTTGTGTGACTAGGCTACCGTAGGGGGCATTATAAGAGGAGCAGGTAAACAGAAAGTTGGAGCTGTTTGCAACATTCTTGGTTACTATGGCATCGGGTTTCCTCTCGGCGTGTCGCTGATGTTTGCAGCCAAAATGGGAATCATGGGTAAGTCGCCGCAGTGATTTTGTTCCATTATTACCTACATGGAAATAACGTTTCCTTTGGATGTTCTTATTTGTGAGAAATTCACCGCGGCATCAATGTAAGCCATTTTTATATTTTACATTTTAAGTGTGTTGTGAAACGGCCTCAGACAACCATTTTTACAGGTCTGTGGACAGGCTTGTTTACCTGTTGTGCCCTGCAGTCCTCATTCCTGATTCTCTATTTGGTAAAAATGAATTGGAAGAAGGCCACTGTTGAGGTAAATATTGAGAGGTTAATCTCCCCCTCTAAATAGCCTCAGGCTACGACTTGATGAATCAAATATTTGTGCATTGTTTTTGCTCGCAGGCCCGGGTCAGAGCTGGAGTGTGTGGGAGCTCTACTGACACAAGTAAGAGAGATTGCGCAGCGACTGAAACTCTTCATGCTGCCAGAAAAAACATGTATTCGGTTCAGCACAGAATATGAAAATAGAGTTTAGTCAATGTTTTAATATTCTGTTTATTCTGACCCTAATTAGTTTTGACAGTTAAGAAAAAAAAACCCAGATATTCGTACTTCTTGAAGGGATTTGTTTAAATTTATTTCTTTACTTTGGTTGTCTAAGCCTCTATCTGCATTTAGATTGGTTTTGAGGTATTTAGTTTCAGTGTTTTCCCGTCATTTATAGAAACTTTAGAACTAGAATTGTCAAGATATGTAATTAACATTAGTACAGTACTTGTATTTAGTGGTTACAGGTTTTCACAAAGTCCAAACATTTTTTTTTTCCAAAAATGGTTCAACCGTGGCATTCATTACTGATGAAGTTAACAATTAATAGATTTCAAAACTTGCCATGTACCTCAGTAACTGAGCTGGCTGAAAAATATTGAACCTGGTTGATCCCTCTGTGTACTTGATATGTTGAGCAATGATTGGCCGCCAAGTTAGAGATTGCCCAGCGAAATAAAACCTTACATTTCTCAAAATTACAGCCGAAAAACAAATGTGCTTGGAATATCACGTGTCAGGGGAGGGCTTAAATGCAAATACCGAATTTTTTTTTTTTTTTGACAAACAAATATCTGTTCCCAACCAGATGAACCACAAAACTCACACGACCAGTCAGCTACCCTTGGCATGGTTGATATGGAGGAAGAGCCAGCAGGGGAGGGAGAGCTCTCACACAGGACCCTGGTGCTGCGCAGAGGTCTGGCTCTGGCCGCCATGCTGTTCATCCTGGCCGTTGGGATTACAATTAACCTACTGATCACAAACCTTGTTATGGGAACATGAGCAAGGCCGACCGCATTGAGCGGAGTCACTCTCAAGCTACCGGTGAATGATTCATATGACGCACATGTTTGCATTAAAGCATGTCAAAGGTCCGGTCGTGCAGTGGGCAGGCGCCAGCCCGCATGAGCCGACGGTACTGGGAGAAAAAGTCGTAGAAAAAGCTCTTACCAGCTTCTCCGGTAGACCAAACACCACTGTTGAAATCTCAATCGCGTTTTCTTGAAAAAAGAAAAAGAAAAAGGATGATTTAAAATTAATAATTTTTTGTGATGACTTTTGCACTCGTGACATTAAAAAGAATTATTGTGGTTGTCTAGGATTCTCAGCGTCAGCCTGACTCTTTTTTTCTGTATTCAGGGTAATAAGGTAAACTTTAATCAGGGGTAGATTTATAAAGTTGTAAAGCTGGTCTCTGACTTACGGAGCAATTTCGACTGCAAAGACTATGTAGGAAAAAAAAACTGCACCTTAAGAATGCAAAATGGGGGGGGGGCATTTCGATACATCTTGTCAGTGTTAAGTGTCAACTGAAAGGTGCCTCTGCTCATAGACACCTGCAGTGTTTCGCGCTATTTCTCATTTCACTTTAAAGCGACACGCTGTGTTGGTCTGTGCGTGCAGAAATCTCCTCTGTCGGTCTGGACTCATTGTTTCCACTTTATCAGGGAATTAGCCAGATGAAGTGGCTGTCGTCCCGCATCAGTGTCAAGCATAAAAGGCCACTTGTACTTAAGGCCGGCTATCAGGTCAGCAGTGTTTTGCCTGCAGCGTTTGACGTGGCCAATGCGGTTAATAATGTCAGCTGCGTGCTATTCTGAGCTCGTTTCACAGGCCGCAAACGAGCCAATCCAAGAATGCAAATGTCCTCTTATTCCAGCTTGTAAAACACAGCTTTATAGCGTGCTCTGACTGTGCAGCTGATTCTGTGGCTACATAAAATCTAATTATGAGGGCCCGTGCATGATCCTTGTTGTAAGATCAGGCAGTTTTATACCCAATCAGTCATTATTTTTCCAGTTAATTTGGAATATTAGAGTGATGTGGAGGGTGGAACGTAAAATGTCTCAGGCAAAAACCTGTGGGGGGAAAAGACATTCATGGGGTCACTTAAAAAAAAAAACCCTGAGCTTTCAGTGTACCGTAGCCCCCTATTGTTCTCTTAATTTTGCAAAAGACAAAATAAATGTACTTGCCTACATGTCTCGGTTTTGAGACAAGCACAAAAGTAACACAAAGTCCGATGCAGTAGCATCTGATGAGGGAGCAGCAGACAGTTTCTTCTGCTGTTGTCTTCCCAAGAAGACGTCTTTTCACACACGTTTTTTTTTATTTTTTATTATTATTATTATTATGTGTGTGTTCTCACTTCATTTTCACTTTGTGTTTAATTCACTTTGGATGGGTTTGATGTGTTCGTGCTTTGTTCGCCGCAAATGAACAACTGTGAGACTCACCACAAGACCATCAAAGAACTGAGGGGAACAGTAAGCATTCATCAAGTGAGAGACCAAGCTTATGATCATCCTGAAATGGAGTTTTATAATTACAAGATGCTGAATGTTTCGACAACAATCATAGAGTATTGTACTGCTACTCAAGTGTGTGTGTGTGTGCGGTTGTAGAGACGTACTCATCGGAGGCGGAGACGAGGCCATGTCACCGCCTTAATAGAGCAAAGTACAAGACCGTAAAGCCACCTGGAATAATGACCTGGGAAACAGCTGATGATGATAATGCGATGATGATGATGATGAAGTTCTTGATTTCGAGCATTTAAATAAAAAAAAAAAACATCAAACAAAAACAAAAGACGAGGAAAAAACAATCAAAAGATTATTTAAGAAGTGCAATCCACCATAAACCTCTAGTGAGTCAATAAACAGGACTTCAGTAACACAAATTAATCCACTGATCAAAAAGGGGTCGGAAGAAGTATAAAGATATATTCCTACCCCTGTATAAACATTTCTTGTGTGAGTAATTTATAAAGATCCACTTCCACTTACAATTTATAATGTACACAACCCATTGCCATCTTGCCATACAAGTGTCAACAACTATCCAGTTTACTTATAATGGCATAATAAAGAAATATCCCAATTTTATATATAACTTAAATAATATATATGAAAAATTAACTATCCCTATTTTATATACCGCCAAAAATAATGTACAAATGAACTATCCCAATTCTATATACATCCCAGTTTTTTATATACATATATACCTAACAATATAAAAATAACAGTTGTTACAGTACAAGTATGTTCATAAATTAAATGAGGCGACCCAAAAAACAGATCTTAAAATACGTAGAAAGAACCTCAGACCTGCAGTCAGCACACAGTGCAATGGAATGAATGATGACACCTGGGCTGCCAGGTCATCCTCACCCAGCATTCCTGAACATCAGAGACAGACTATACATCACAGTCATGCCAGACTCAGAAATATCCATTCTCAAACGGATGACTAGTCCAGGCATTTGTTGCCTCGAGGTTAGATCATCGCAATTATTCACAGACAGGCTGCACCGCTGAGTCTCTAAAGACTCTACAGCTGGTCCAGAATGCAGCCTCATGTTTACTAGCGACTAGGGCAAGAGCTCGTACTTCCCTTGTTTTAGCTCTTCATCAGTGGCGAATTTAAAATCCTTCACCTCACCTACAAACCTCCGAGCGGTCAGGCAACATCGCATCTCAAAGATCTCATGTCATCCCACGACGTGACCTTTCTTTCGCCAGATCGACATGATGGGGAGGAAGCGGTTCGGTGCAGTTGCCGTGTGGCGGCACCTCAAGCGGTTCAGCAACGATCTTTCATCCATCTTCTCGTATGTCATCTTTACTTACTGACTGATTTTGAGTTCTGCACATGTGACATCTATTGCACAGGTGTCTGTCTGTTCTGGGAGAGGGATCCTCCTCTGCGGTTCTACCTCCCTCTTCTTTTCCCCCCCATCAAAAAGGTTTTTGTAGCTGAGCTTCTCCCTACACGGACTGGGCATCTAAGGATAGGGGGTGTCGCTCGCTGTGAGGCTCAAAAAGCCCACTGAGGCAACATGATTAGGGATTCTGGGCCACGCAAATGAAGTTAGATTGAATTATGCCTAGATTGGTTAACTCAAAAGGTAAATAAGATAGTCTTTCCATGACAATATCTACAGTATGTTGGCAACATCTGCAAAGAAAATGTCAAAAGGGGCAGCGGTTTGAGAGACCAACCTGATGAGGGAGGGAGACTCCTGTTAAGGTGGAAAGAAAAACACGAGGATGATGAAGGAAGTGGCCGAGGATCTCCACAAATAAGCCTAAAAATAACTGATGCTCGAATCCTGATGTTCTTAAATGGACCTTTTTTTTTTTTTTTGCATCAAACAGCAAACAGACATGCACATGCAAATCTGACATCGGGTGTCGGTTGCTCAAAGACACCTACTAGTGTGTGCAATATTTTCTTTCTGATTAAAGAGTTGACAATAGTGTAGAAAAATGTTCACCAGACATCATCAAGCAGAGTTCTTCATCACATTTGCAATGTTGGAATTGCAGCATGGCGTACATTTGCAGCATTATACCTCTGAGCATAAACAACAGCCAGTCTGATCACTATTCTTTTACAGTTTTCATGTTATGAAGTGCAACATTTTGTTTTTCTGACACAAAATGAAAAGCAGCTAAAGGAAAAAAAGAGCAGTGCATTGGTTTATCACTTAAAAAAATGACTTAAAAAATGATCACTGCCTAAAATAGGGATATATGTTACTAGTATGAGAAAGTAGGTTACTGATATTCTTAACTGCCTGTTGTGCAGATATATATATATATATATATATATATATATATATATATATATATATAAATAAATTCTACACAACACAGCTGCAATACAAAGTACAACTGAGCATTAAATCAAACAAACAAGCATTTTTCAATATAAGGTAATACCTTGAAAAATTCAACACCTGGGGTCAAGGGTCAATAAAAAATATGAATGTGCTATTAGAGTTTATCATTATATGAGGTTTCCCAGAGGCACCAGCATATTACATTCTCGTCCTGGATGATATCTTATTGCTGCAGCAGTGACATTAATGGCTTGAAATGAATGGGTCACATTTGAGTGAGTGCCATGTGCACTCGAGGACTCGCAGACAAGAACGATGCTTTAAATACTGACCCTCCAGAATGAATGCGTGTTTTGAAATAATCGCCAGAGAATTGCAAAGGCTGTCTTAGGAGGGAGGCTTCACAGTTGTAATGCCTGATGCGATTTGTCCTGAAATCATATCTCCACTTGTCAATTCCCCGCGCAATATTAGCCTCCACCACCGCGCCGCATACAGATCACCACTTACAGCCGACATTAATCCATAGCAGCCGGCCATAATTCCTTTCCCAGACGCAGCAATTGTGCTGCTGATAGAGATACCAGCTTAAAGATAAGACATTGTAAATTACATAAGACACAATGTGCACTCAATCGTGGTGGAACAGATGATGGCTTCGCGCGAGGGTCTTCACAATGCCATCACTCTGACAGGTCTCTCTGTCATAGAACTGCTAAACTTAGGTTTTAGGTCAGGTGAATTGACGTATAGCACATTCCAAGTCTGTTTTCCAGACATTTTAACCTTTTATTTATTGGCGAGGAATCACTGCCATAAGTCCCCCCGTTGTAAATAAATGTCAGCAAGGACTGCCTTAACAGCTTAGAGAGAGTGGAGGATATATAAATAGTGCCTGTGTTTACCGGCGGCGCTCCCACTCTCAAGATGTGCTACAGTTCCTCTCTGTGGACCGGGAGAACCTTGCAGCCCACCCAGCTGTAGTAGAAAAGCTTATCACTGGAGAACATGAAATTACAGTGCAGGCTCCTTTCCCTCGATTGGCTTTTCATTCTACGCGCAGTCAATGACTCTGAAGTCAGGAACACATCATTAAAAACTCCATGGCGATGCTTTGCCGACCCTTAATCACAGCTGCTCTGTGGGTTTCCGACCCTCGGTTTTGTCCTCGGTAACTGAAGTCGCTCTGTCATCGGTGGAGCTCCCGACTCGGCTTCGTACGCATTTCCTCAAGCGCTTGTGTTGCCTCTGCGGAAGGTTTTGTGCCGTTATCGAGTGTGCAGCATGAGGCTTTGAAGAATTTGTCCTGCTGATTGTATCAGCAGCCGCACAATCAGTGAACAGCAGTGAGCCATTTCCACTGGCAGCCATAGCCGTGCCCAGGCCACAACATTCACCATGTGTGCTTCAGATAGTGAGCTGTTCCTTTCCCTCCCCAGACTTTCTCTTCCCATCATCCATACAAAAAAAAAAAAAAATCATCTTGGTTTCATCAGTCCAAAGAACATATCTCCAAAACCGGGCAGGGTTTGTTTTAGATGCCTTTCTGGCAAATTGTAATCTGGTCTGGCTGTTCTTCAGTATCGTGGTTCACACCCGGTCGTAAACGCTCTGCGTGTGCATCCATGAGCCCGTCTCTAAATTGCAGACTTGGGCCATGATGCGGCTTCCTGCTCGACTCAACGTTCTCCACTCGGCGGTACGTTGTGAAGGGTTTTTCTTCACCGAGGAAGGAGCGCCGTGATCGCAGGCGTTAGCTTCCCTCTGAGGCGTTCCAGGCCTTTCAGTGTTGCTGGGCATGCCAGTGGATTGCCTCCCTTTAGGAATGTGCCAAACTGATGATTTAGCCAAATTCAACACTTGAAATCAACTCCAGAGTTTTATATCTGCTAAATTTGTCATGGAATATCGAGGGACCAGGCCACACGTGGGCACGGAACCGCTTGTCAGTCCAGTGTCCAGTTCCTTTTGAGCCACTGAAAATGATGACTGTGTAGGGTTATTGCAATATTTTTTTATCAACACGGTGAATTAAAGCATCATCTGTATTTCATTCCAATTGTGATGGTGTATAGGGGCAAACTGTCCAAATATTTATGGGCCTAGCTGAGCTATGTCCTTCCACTTGTGCCCCCACGACAGCAACCAGTGAACGCGACAGCCTTCAAGACTATATGACAATTTTTAATCGATAAGATAGAAAACATGTTCACATTCCAACAACCACATTATGTCAAGTGGGCACCCCGTAGTGTTGATATGACATCGGGATGTGTAACTGCTTGGAAAATCGCCCTGAAAGTTAAATTGCGTGCGATCAAGCAACAAATAGACAGTTTCCATCTTTATGACGTGGTGCACAGACCTAGTCGAGGCTCTGAAAAGTTAAGCCGCATAGCGCGTGGCGTCAAGCACGGTCGCCAGGGTTCGATCAGGGCTGTAGGTGCTATTGAGCCCCTCCATCGTGACGTTGGTCAGCGGTGGCGCCGTCTCCGATCGTGGCACCAGGAGGTGCACGCAGGCTCCCACAGCCAGCAGGGCAGTCGCAGCAAACACGGTGAGGCCTCGCCTGAGGATCAGCTGGGTCATGGAGAGACGCCTGGCCGCCCGCTGCTGAGCAACGGGCCCGCGTTCCGTCGCCCCGCTCCCATCGTGGCACTCGTGGGTGCTCACGGACATGTAGCCTTCCACTGACTGCAGAGAAAAAGGATTACATTTCCCCCTTTACTTTATTTTGCCAAATCGTGCCGGTCAGAATAAAGATGGCAAAGTTGTTGCATGACGTTTGGATTTGATATCTTTAACTTGAGATAGCCAGACGGATATTGGGCATAACGGCATTTAAACAGTAAGTAAAGTACACAATAAAAAAGCAAACAATCAAATACAAAAAAATAGAAGAATTTAAATATCAAATAGACCTATTCTAATTAGGTCCTTATTGCACAAGTTGTATCCTGCGTGTGTGCGCGCGTGTGTGTGTGTACAAGGAGTTAGAAAAAAGTAGATGTAGAAAAAAATGAAACGATGAAAAGCTGCGCTCTGGCCGTCTGGTGTGAAGTCAAATCGAGCACTTGCGTTTCTTTTGCTTGCAGCCCGGCCGGCAGCAGCAGCGCCTGACATGGCAGCTGAGCTCACCAGCGTCTTCTTCTGAGCTCGTTTCACAGCCTGCAAACAAGCAAACACACACACACACACACACACAAAAAAACAAGTTAAGCGCCGACGCGTCCTTGCACTCTTACACGAGTCACCTCTGTAACTGGTGCTGGAGGAATTAAGCAAATTGTGTCAGTGCACGTCTTGACAGCCGGCAGCGTACCTCCTCCGTGATTTTCTTCCAGTTCATTCTAAAAATGACAATGATGTAAAAGGTGGACTGCAAAGTGACACAAATGATGAGTCCCAGCCAAAAGCCTGCGAAGGAAGAGGCTGATTATTCTCTCAGGAGCACATCGCCGCGACAGCCGGCGGTCCTGGCGCAGCTATTTTTTCAGTCCTAAATGTTTATGAGAATGGCTTCAAGTGAATACCTAAAATTCTCAGATTTGTAGCAAACATGAAAGTAACACTCAGCGGGAGTCCGATGCAGTAGTAGCCGACGAAATTAGCCACCGCCGCGATCCTCTGCTTTGCGGTCCCCAAGAAGATGCCCGTGCACACACACTGTCGGGCGGAAGGACACACGCGTGTTCTCACTCATTCACATATCTAATTTTGGTTAAAAAAAAAAAAAGAAAAAAAAGTAAAACATCGCCTTCCTCGCAAACCACAAGACTCACCACGAGACCATCAAAGAACTGAAGGAAACAGTAAGCGTTCAACAAGTGAGCCACCAAACCGATGATCTTCCTGAAATGGAGTTTTGCAATTAAGACATTTGTGGATTTGTTTTTTGGTTTTTTTTTAAACAATAATAGAGCTCGATAATCAATGAAAGGTGTGAGCAGCTGCAGAGGCCTACTCATCAGAGGTGAAAATTGCGCCGAGGACCGTCCTACATGAGCCAAGTAGGAGACCTTCGACGACTGCAAATGCACCTGGAAAAGAGGAGCTGTGAAACCTGTCAAACAAGATGTCATACGTTCAATTTAAATGCATGAATTTGAGCTGAGCATGCTTCCTACTGACATGCAAGCGCCAGCGATACTTTGCAGGTGAGTATTGCCCGGTCAGTCTCTCCTGCACCGAGAGCATTGCCCACCCGAACGCATGTTGCGGCTTGAATAGCGAGAGGGAACTGCAGAGGCATGGGGAGAACGGGGAGGAGGGGGGGGAGAAAAAGTTTAAAATACATACAGGAATCATTTAGTGTGAAAAGTTACGCCATGCAAAAGAGACTGATCTTTAAAAAAGAAAGAAAAAAAAAGGAATAGATTTGAAAGGACACTGAGATGAACAGCCTTGACTTCACAATACCATGTAGACTATGAATGCCACCATCATCATGGCATGCTGAGCTGCCAGCTCGTCTTCACTCATCATCCCTGCACACAGCAGACGTCGCAGTCACGACCCCTGACCTCCAACCGCTCGGGCAAGATTTGCATTTTTCACTTTATCTCAGGAATGTCTCTGTAAATGCTGAGGTTACCTGCAAAAAACCCCCCAAACTCATAAATCCACCACTCGAAGCATGCCATGAGCGTACTGGGGACGGCCAGTCTCATGAAGGAGCCCCACTCCTGCAGTGATTCCACTGACCAGCCTGTAGGGGGAGAGAGAGACGCATTTATGTTCTCTTAAAAAAAAAAAAAGAAAAGAAAAAGAAAAGACGCAGGCTGAAGAGCGCGTGAGACGCCGCGAGCGGAGCGACGCCACCGCGGACGCGGCGGCCCTCACCTCCCCACGTGGTCACGTGGAGCCCTTTCCACCAAATGTAAGCAAACATCAACACGCAGATGTAGATCTGAGCCAGGGTGTTGGCCGCCGCAGAGCCGCTGCGAGGCAGACGCATGCACACGCGCACACACACACACACACACGCACACACGGACACACATGCGTCAGCTCTCAGGCCGCTTTGTCACACTCAGAAATGGTTGCGCGCGTGCGTGCGTCTGTGTGTGCGTGTGTGTGTGTGCGTGTGCGTGTGCTTACCTAACCCCCAGGTCGAACCAGTGGAGAAAGAGGTAATTGGTCAGCAGGTTTGCAATGTTTGCCACGGCAGCGGTGTACATCTGCGGTAATATTATACCCTGAATACGCAGACCACAGGAGATGCAATAAGTACTACTTATATACTCTCTCGAGGAGTAATTATATCAATTAGGGCAACTTCTCGTGCAGGAGAGCAGAGTAATACCTGGTTCTGCAGGTAAGACACTTGCAGCTGGTGAAGAAATACAGCCTGACAGAGAGAGAGAGAAAAAAAAAAAAAAAAAAAGCGAAGGTGGTGGCTTATTTATCTCTGAAAAATGTGTTGACTTTGCACACATATGCGAGAGGATGAGCCATGAGTCACCGGCACTGCTGGCAGGTACGCTGTGATGTACAGCTGAGCGATCCTGAAATCAGAGAGGCCGCATTCAGTTCCTATTACTGGTGCAAATACAGTCACGAGTGAAGCCGCATGAACAATACAGCAGACGCGGGAGTGTGTGACTCTCCCTCTCCCTCCTGGTTTGACCTTCACACATCATTGGAAATGCTACGGGTCTCGTGCCGTTTAGGTACCTGGTCACCTCCGGGTCCTGGCCCAGGCACAGCAGGATGGCCTGGGCATTGATAAGCAGACCCCAGCAGGGCAGACAAAACAACAGCAGGATGATGATGCTTCGCTGAAGGAGCACTCCCACCCGCAGCAGGTTCTTGCCACCAAAAGTCTGCGCAGCAGCATACAGACAATATTAATGATTTTTTAAGATTATTATTAAAGAGGGAAGCCGTAGACAGTCGGCGTTGGGATCAACGATATCAGAATAAACACGCCGCCCCTCTCGATTTCCGAACCTGAGCCACCAGCGTATCGCACGTCAGTCCCAAACCACTTCCTACCGCCATAGCTGTGATGTTGATGGTCTGAAACAAATGATGGAAAACGCAGTTGAATGAGTGTGATGCACACTCGAGGACTCTGAGGTAAGCAGCCACTTTTTTTTTCTGACTCATAACATTAGAGGCACCGTCTATCGATTAACTCATCACGCTTGTGAGAGAATCTGAGCGCCACCCGGGGAAGGTGAGTTCATCGTTGTGATATTTCATTTCCAGTTCACCCCCCCACCACCAGCCTTGAAATTATGTGTTGTCTCTGTGCCGCATACAGATGACCACTTACGGCAGAAGCTAATCCATAGCCGGCCATAACTTCATTTCCCAGACGCCCGCAGAACATTGTAACCACAAACGGGAGGAGGTAAGTGAGGATTCGAGAGAGCAGCTAGAAGACAAACATCAGCGATGGTGGAGTTGACAGAGACACCAGCTTACAGATGATACACTTCCAGTTACATTAAGCACAGTCACATCCCTCAGGCTGCTTCATATCCTGACAAATGAGGTGTCACGCTGTCATAGTTTTGGCATGTTACAACAATCCCTACTACTACTACTTGACACCTGTTACATGTCACTTTTACACACTCTGATGCCAAATTCCCGCTCTTTGTTGACATTTTGCGGGGGGGAAAAAACCCCCTTTATCAGTCTTGTAAAAATTAACAAGGGTAACACAGATTGGGGGAGGGAAAGCCGTCCTTACCAGAGGCCCTGTCATCCTCAAGATGTGGTAGAGTTCCTCCCGGTGCGGCAGAGGGACCCATCGGCGAACCCAGCTGCAGCAGAACAGCTTGTCGCTGGCCGCCTCCATGTTGCCAGCTCTGTCCACTGAAGCGGCTGTCATTTGCTTACCTCTGCCGCTCTGTGAGATACAGAACTCACCTTTGCTGTGTGAAGTGTTCCAACGCCTCAAAAGTTACTAATTAACCCTTGTGTTGCTTTGCGGGTCAAAAGTGACCCACTACCATGTTTAGCTGTAGAAAAAAATACCTTAAACTATGTTTTTCCAACTTGAAATGTTATGACTTTTCCTAAAGGGGCCCCATGGTTATGTTTCCCTGTGGGCTGTACACCACTAGGGTACAAAGATTGTCTTATGGGTCATTTTTGACCTGTGAATTTAGACACCAGAAAAAAAGTTCAAAGGCCACATAGAAACTCTCTGATACACAGATACACACCTATACACACCTACACACACACACATACATATACACACACATCAAAGAAACTGGATTGATGTACAAATTGAACTTGCATTTGACCTGCACCTGCACTCTTGATCTGCAGCTAACCCCTCACATCACACCATCTCCCAAACAAAACAAAACAAAAAATAATCTCGGACATAATAAAAACAAATTCAGTATGGAGGATATAAAGGTGTCAAAGGACCCCTAGTTGGCTCCTTGCTGAAGCCGTGAGCAGACGTTTCAATGTCCAACAGGTCCTGGATGAGATATTTTGAGGAGCTCAGGAGGAACAAGAGAATGACGATGTATCTGAAGAGGAAGATGGGGAGGAATGCAACCCAGAAGATGATGCATCTTCAGATGTAGAAGAGGAAATCCCTCGAGCTGACAGAGACATTTTTGTCAAAGAACAGCAAGGTTGCATGGTCCTCATCAAATTCAGACAGCAACCAGGGAAGAACAGCCGCACCAAACATCATAAGGATGACTCCCGGGCCAACAAGGTATTCAGCTGCCCATGTCCTGGACATTTCATCCACCTTTCTCCTGTTCATCACACCAGCCATCAAAAAAATCATCCTGGAGATAACAAGTTTAGAGGGTTTCCGGAAATATGGAGAAAACTGGAAAAATATGGATGAGATTGACCTGTGTAGCTATATAGGGCTTTTGATGTTAGCAGGTGTGTGTGCGTCCCGTGGCGAGGCTACATACAGTCAAGCAACATTTTGTTGTTTTGTTGTGTTATTAGAGAAGTTTTTTTATAATACGCTTCCTAAAAAACATAAAAGAATAAACAAAAAAGTTTCAGATTGTTGACTGTTTTTTTTCCCCTCTCAATATAATGAATTCGGAAGTAATTACTTCACATTTATATAATAGCAATAATAAACCTTTACTGTGTAAAGGAAAACTTTTATGACAGTTGGTTTGTGGTAAAAAAAAAAAAAAAGAAGGTAATAATGTTCACTGGTGATCGTCTTTTTGTATTGTGTAACAAAAAATACATGATAGAAAATGCATTAAACTGGGTTGAATCGAATAACATGTTGTTTCATCATGCAAAATAGATTTTGGATTTAAAATTCAATTAAGCTGCTTTATTTTGGGGCTTTGGTAGGGTGGGTCATTTTTGGCCCGTAGGACAAGGGGAGCAAACAGAATGCTAAGATCGCACAAGGGTTCATTCCTTTGAGGTTAGTTAGTTGGATTTAGCAGTGGGGAGGTGTTGAGCCATTTTACCTCATCGTTAACCCTCTGTGTTACATGTTGCCCGAGTGAGACAGACTGCATCTTGTGAAACTTTCTATTCATTGTATGCTCCTCAGGCGGTGGCTAAAAATGCACACAAATGACACTTGCAGGCTAATATCAGTTTCACTCACGGTTGATTATTAATTTTGCACTAAACTGCGTACACTCGGTAAAAGATTACAGTACACGGCCAATAGCCGCCTCTGTGGGAACCATAACAAACAGCCAGGGCGGATTATGATATAATATGTCCGATAATATGTGATTAGACGGAGGGCGCAAAATCATGACTGTCCATGAACTCGTTTTGCATGTGAATGAGGATGCGCGTTTCTTTTGACGGAGTGAAATCAATCCGGTCCGTCTCCAGCCATTCAGGCAGAAAAGTTCATTGAAGTGCTTGCGAATGTAAAAAAAAAAAAAAAAAATTAACGCGTCGATATGGTTCAGTGTCCTACTGGGGAGTAGCAAAGGTTAACCGGTCAGCGCTCTGCAACCTTCCGCTGCGATCCGGCAGAAAAGCCACTCCAACCGGCCCTCGGTAGCAGGGTGCTCGTATCTATTGGTGCAAATATGCGTGCAGAGGAGACATATTTCCACATGAGACCTTCCGAAGTGAGATTATGAACTCAGGTTTTTTTTTTTTTTCTTCCAGGCTTCCCAGGAGGAGTTCCTGTTCGCTGTGGCGCACATATGGTTTCCACAGTTGGAAATAACAGCACAACACAATCACTTCCATATCCAATTTTATATCCATGTTACTCTGCAAGATTGAGACCACCAACATTTACACATCCGCCCTGCTTGAGCACTTTTGATAAGGAGTCAGTGACGTAAGACAAGTGACATGGATGTGAGACCATGCACGCACATTGTATACTATAATACTTTGTCATTACTATGTTAAGAAAAATATCCCCCCCCAAAAAAAAGCCAGATTTCTTTTCAAGGAGGAAACGGAGGACAAATGGCTTGCGAACATTTAACTTGACTGGAAGATAAAAGAGAAACAGTGCCGGCTGGAAGATGATTTACTGATTACGCCGCATCAAAAAAAAAAAAAAAAAAAAAAAAAAAAAAAAGAAAAACCCAGGCCCA
>CAAKHG010020047.1:23893-35259 GCA_901007715.1 Dactylopterus volitans
CAGGAACATAAGAACGCACACAGATGCGCGCACACACACACACACACACACACACACACACGCGCACACTTTAATGCCACTGTGTAGTGTTACTACCTACATAGAATCTACAGACCCTTTTGCACATGTTATGTATGAATTTGCATGTATTTTTTATTTATTTATTTTCATCTTTGCAATTGGTGTGACCCAGTTAATTTTAATGCACTTGACATCCTTCAAGATCCAGTTTGGACAGAGTTGCATTCTCGTCATCTCAGCATGTCCCTCCTGTTGTATCTTCCATAGGGGTGCGTCTGGACCGTGTGCGAGGGGGCAGACAGAAGTACAAGCGAAGGTTGGACACAGAAAACAACCCATACCTGGGCTTGACGCTCCCCCCTCCCACCAAAAAGCCTCGTGAGTACTGCTCCATCACTAGCCCATTGTCTCCCTTCTCCGTCACCCCTCCGCTGCCAGGCCGGCAAGCAGGTAAAACTGAAGCAAAATTCTAGGCCAGACTCATGTTCCCTTTTCTCTTTTATGCTCAGACAGTTCATTGGTCAGTTTATTGGTCAGAAATATACCGTAGGCTCACTATTATTCCGGACAGAGCTACATTTTGAGAAGTCTCTGAGCAGGTGACCGATTTTAAACGACAACAGAGTGCTCGAGGACACCAGTGTCCCACATTTTCTACACATACATTTTTCCTCTCGGATACATTCTCTAGTGATACATTCAAATTCAAGTTCCATCCAATAGTTTGTACAATGTGAAGGAATTGCTGAAAGTCTGACCACCAATGAACACAGAGTTACAATTTCACTGGTGCTTATCAGCGCGATGCATCTTTGTGCCTCGCTGAGCTTTCCTATGATGTGACCTTTAACCTCTGCTTTGCTTTTGACATCCCCCTCCTTCCTCCTCTATCCTCAGTCACAAAGATAGTATCTCACCTGTTAGTGGCGGAGCCAGAGAAGATCTATGCCATGCCTGACCCCACCATGCCAGAGAGCGACATCAAGGCTCTAACCACACTGTGCGACCTGGCTGACCGCGAGCTGGTCGTGATCATTGGCTGGGCCAAGCACATCCCAGGTATAATCCAAATTATTCTTACTTTTTCCTGCCTCGCTTTTTTTAACCTTCCCCTCCCTTTTTTATTTAGCTCTCTCGTCTCATACTCTGCACGAATCAACACACATGCAGATAATTAATGACAAGGCTCACGCAGCCCCAGGGTGTGTGGGATGGATGGAGTGCGAAATGGACATAGCTGTGCAAGAAACAAATCAATAGAGTGCATCTAAAATCCCTGCATTGAATGGAGAGGGGGACACACCGACCTGCTGCCAATGCATGTTGTAATCACCAGGGAGATTTAGAGCAAAGTTGGGAACCTGCCCAATCAAACAAGACATCATATCACACACAGACACACACACACACACACGTATGCACACATGAACGCACACGAAGCACAAGCGCACAAGCATTGAATTATTGATGGGCATAATCATGTTTCCTCCTTGGCCCATAGACATTCTGATAGACGAGGTGTTACCTTATAAGAGGCTGTTGAATTAAGGATACAGCGCCTCACGTCAGCAGAGATTTTGCTTCCTTCAAGAGTTTTCTCCCTGATTTTGACAGAGAACACATTGTTTAGTCGCTCTTTTTTTGCAACCAAGGCAGATTCTTCTTGATCTTGAACTTGACCCCCATAACTCTATAACACTACAGTGCCGTAGGCTTGGAGGAGTAACAAACTAAATGAATATGTCCCTCAACAGCACCTCCATAACCTCTTCTTCTCATCAGCATAACTTGGACAGACACAGAGCTGACAGCACTGACACACACTCGCTCGTGCTTGCGCACTCTCTCTCACACACACACACACACACACACACACACACACACACACACACACACACACACACACACACACACACACACACACACACACACACACAAACAGAGTAAGAAAATATGAAACCTCCATGCATGCACACACACACAAAGCAGCAAGCATATGAGTAGAGAATTCACACACAATGACGCCGCACGAGGAAGAGAAGAACAATTCTTACAAGTTGTTTCTTCCTGTGATTTAATAGCTTAACCCCTGCCCCTCCTCGCCCGCACACACATGCATACACACACACACACACACACACACACACGTGTTTTCTTTTGCCATTTTATTGCTCGTTACAGCAGTGACATACTGACTGAAGAATGTACACGCGCGCGCGTGTGTGTGTATGTCTCCTACCTGCAGTGTACGGTGATGGGATGGTTGCCAGACTGCTGCTGCTGCTTCTGCACGGCGGCGATGATGTTGATCATTCCTTTGCCGTCAGTTGGGATTCCCACCTCCGGCCAGCCGTGGAAATGGAACTGACGCACCGCCCGGGCCTTGTTCTCCTGGAAGGGAGGAAAGAAAGGAGAGAGAGAGAGAGAGAGAGAGGTCAGGATGTGCTGATATTAATAGACGGAATCTGGCACGGTGGAGGGTGGTGGCGGGAGTTAAAAAAATAATAAAAAGATGGATTCTGAGACTCATTGTGGCGCGGAGGATTCTGAATCGATTCAAAAATATCAAAAATCTATTTTTCCTAATGTCAATCGATAACACAGATGTTGACGGAACAGAAAAGACGGAACTCGGAAGTGCGGAAGCGCGGCGCCCGGACAGTCGACGCCACACGGGTAACAGAGGCACGGGATGGCAGGGAGGAGAACCCTCCACCCCCGCGGTGAAAGTGAGCGTACGGGAGAACTTGGCTTCTATCAAAGTTCTACGGAGGAACATCTGGTTGTAGCTGCGGCAGACCGGACGACCGTCGAGCGAGCGGCGTCGAGGGCGGGGCCAAATCACAAACACGATCGCAACTTTTACTGCCAGGACTTTCACGCTACGTTGGAGATACAACGTCCCATCTGGAACACATCTCTACTGATCCCACACTCTGCAAGAACCCAAGTCATGGAACCACTGAAGAACGCCGGGAGGAGAGAAGGACCATCACACAGGGAGCAAAAAAACCAAAACAAACCTCCTGTATAGAAAAACAAAGATGCATCAATAACCGCGTGCTGCCTCTAGAGCCCCCACCCCTTTTATTTTTTTGCTGATTTCAGCCTGCTGAGGAACATGCGGCATGCGGGGCACGTAGAACCTCCTCGGCTCCCGTCTCACCCTGTTGTTGGTGACCAGGAGGTCGCGCACTGTGTAGCTCTCGCTCTCCTCCTCCCGCTTGAGCTCGATGGAGATGTCGCCGTAGACCACCGCCCCGTCGCTGGGCCAGTACTGGGCACACTTCTCCTGGAGGGGGGGTGGGAGGGGCAAAGGGGAGAAGGTCAGGAGGGCGGCGCAGAGCGGACCCCAATAAAAAAATAAAAAATAAAAAAAAAAGCATCAACCCGAATCCATTCCATGTCCGGATTTCAAAAACTGATGATTATTGGAGTTAAAAGTTATAAATTACTAAATGCTACTTAGCCCTTAGATGCATAAGTGGGTCAAAAATGACCCGGTGAGGTTGTTTTCTTGCAAAATCTCCGTCATTTCATATTCCAGCTATTCCTCAATTTACCTTTTATACATTAAGAAATTTTTGCTTTGCATGACTACCCCAAGCTTCTATAAGAATCAATTTCATTTTTGTTCAGAATAATCATTTATGTTTTTCTATTGCCGTGTTCTGTGCGATCAATTCTCAGTCATTATTGTTCAAAAATGTTTGAACGAGTTCCAAAAATAATAAAGTGAAAAATAAAAACAACTCAATCATAAAAATCACTCTCGCGTGTACAAAACGTAACAGAAATGATTATTCTTAAGAAAAATGCCAGAAATGCTACAAAAATCGATTCTAATACGGGTCGTTTTTGACCCGCTTTAATCACCTGGCAACTTATGTTCCATTTAGACATCGAGATGTTTTTACCAGCTGCCGAGGATGCGCATACATTGTCATCATTAATATGTTATGTAGCTCTGCTCGCACGGAGCAAACATCGATATTCTGTTCCAGCAGCTATTGACTCGACATCTAACGCTTGCACGTCCACACTGACTCACGCACCTGCCCTCTCTCTTCCAGCTCGGTGAGCATGACTATGGAGCAGCTCCTCCACTCCCAGATCATCCTCCAGAAGTCCTCGATGGTGTGCTGCAGGGGGCCCTGGCTGGCCATGTAGGAGTCCTTCTGCCGGTAGCCCTGGAGACCGGAGCAACGAGAGGTTAAACGCCCGCGTTTATTATCCTGGACCGGGGAGGGCGGGAGGGGGACGCGCGTTCGGGCTGCGTTCCTACTCACGTCGATGAAGGAGGCGTTGACGTAGTCGGTGTTCTCCTCGCCGCGCTTGACCGGAATGATCACCCTGTTGAACTCGTCTGTCGGGAGAGGCACAGGGTTGCGTTTTTTTAATTTAAAAAAAAAAAAAAGGGCATGGGACACTCAGCTTCACTTCGGTTGTGCTCGTCGAGGTCTCGTATGCGGGCGATAAGCTGGCTCACATGGAATGATCTGGAGGACCCTGTTCTTCTTCATGTTGGCGGGTAGGTTCCCGGTCCTCATCTTGTCGTTCTGGATCTTGATGGACGTCAGCTTCTGCGAGTCAAGAAATCAACGGATCCAGATGATTCTTTTTTTTTTTTTTTTTTTGGAAATGACAACCAAAGTGTTCAGACGGAGAGGCAGCGGGCGAGGTCAAAGGTTAAAAGAGGGGCGGGCGGCAGGGGGGCGCTGACCTTGAACTCGGCCTCCAGACCGCTGCAGCCGCCCCCCGGCGAGGGGGCGTAGAGTTTGGCCAGGTGGGACTCCAGGGAGGTCACCTCCAGCTCTGTGTCCCCGTACAGGTAGTGTTCTAACAACGCCTGGAAGATGAACACGTACTGCATCTGGGAGGGCGCAGAAGAAGAAGAGCGCGTGAGGGAGGTCCAGCTCCACAGCGGAAGCTGCACGTTTCCTTTTTCCGTAACGTGAACGCTGTATTTATTTATTTATTTATTTATTTTTGCTATAAAAACAAAGTGAACTGCAGCTGGGATAACTTTCCCCAGTTTTTGGAAAAAAAAAAATCCTTCTTATGAGAGAGTGTGGTGCATGTTTGTGTCAGATGAACTGATAAAAATCTGTTGCTACAGCTGGAATTTCCGCAACTGGGTTTCATTTGTCTCATCTGGATGAAAAAGGAAAAAAAAAAAAAAAGAAAAGAAAAAGACATCATAACTCCCCGCTGTGTTGTGTTAATGCAGAGCTGGTTTTTGGACCGAATCCTTGCATCCTTTTATTTATTTATTTTTTTTAATGTTTTCCCCCCCTCCATCCCCCGACCGGCCAACCCCGGACTCACGTCGGTCTGGACCATCTGGCAGCGCTGGGCTCTGATCCGGGTGACGAAGCCAAACACGTCCACCTTCCTCTCCGCGATCATCATGTCCAACATGGCGTCGATGACGATGAAGGTGCCCGTTCTCCCAACACCCGCGCTGCAACGGCACCTCTCGTGAGTTCACACACACACACACACACACACGAGAGAGAGAGAGAGAGAGGATCTGTGCGACAAGCCGCACGCTCACCTGCAGTGGACCACGATGGGCCCCGCGTACTGGGGGTTGCAGGTCTTGACCTTCTTGAGGAACTTCAGCATGCCGATGGGGGTGAAGGGCACCCCGAAGTCCGGCCAGCTGGTGAAGTGGAACTGGGTGACGAGCCTCTGCGGCTTCTTCCCGGACACGTCGCCCACCTGAGACGCCGTCACACCGGCTCGAGTCAAGTTTTTTTTTTTTTTTCCCCCCCGCGGATCGCAAAAACCGCGGCCGGCGCCCCGCGGCCCGCTTCTCGCGCAACGAGAAAAATCCCCCCTTTTAACTGGGAGGAGGATGAAAGGAACGTCGAGCTAGTCCCGCGCTTCCCGTTGATGTCGCTTAAGCTAGAGCGACAGCTTGTCTGGGATAATTGTCCCCTGATGCTTCCGGAAATATTTGGGCAGAGCGGCGCGCACAACTTCAGCCATCAGTCAGGCTAACGCCGCTGGATGGGACGGACGACTTCAATGGAATCAGAAAAGCGACAACCCGCAATCCCTTTTAACCTTGGATACAGCCCAAAGACGAGATGTTTAGGCTGCAGACGGCAGTTTGGGATGCTGGACGCGAACTGTTCTGGGTTAGACTCAGAGCTGTCCCTCATACTTTTGGTCTTTTTTGGCGATTAAAATGCAGTATCGGGATCTAATAAGGGACCCCATGAAGGTGGAGAGTTACTTCAGTACATTATAAGAATGGAAATCAGATCAGATATTGTCATAAACGCGCATCTGCATGTGCCTCTGCCACAAACGATGCCGCATATAACCGGACTAAACTGGCACCGATTTTTCTAATCAGACTCACGTGCACATCAATGAGCCATAACGTTATGACCGCCGCATGTTTAACCACAGAACATAATGCAACAGCTCGGCAATAAATTCTGCCTTCAGGAGGAGTTTTATGATGATTTTTTTATTGAATGTGTGTGAGAAAGGTGTTGGCATATTTAAATGGTTGTTACGGGCGGACTGGAGTTTCGGGCGCCGGCTACATTTTCTCACTCTAATGCACAAAAGTGCGATGAGAGAAAAAAAAAAAAAAAGGTAAAGTATTTAAAGCCAAGTGCAGTTCGACAGCATCACGAACTGCAGTCCGGAAAAATTATTCATCGCAGGGCTGTTTGCATTATATATGCTGAACACGCTGGTTTCAACGTTTCGGCATCGCTCTATTCAATCCAATTTAGGTTGAAAAGCATGAACAAATTATTCCTGTTTTATGCTTTTGGACATTGGGGTTCAGTTCATTCTTAAATTATAGAGGTGTGGTGTTTGGGGTGAGAGGTTTCTGCCAACAACGCGACGTTACCTGCTGGATGCAGAACTTGCGGATGGTGTAATCCACCAGAACCATCGTGTCCTCCACGGAGACGCGGATGTTCCCGTATGTCCAACAGCCCTGGTCCGGCCAGTACTGGGCACACTTGCACTGAAAACACACAGCCAGGCCGCGCTGAGTCCCGAAGGCGCCACACACCGACAACCTTGCTCACCGCAGCTCTGTATATGGAGGCTGCTGACAAATTAGGTTAGCCAGCTGCACGGGCGGCGTAACTTTGCCGGCGAGCGTATTCGGAAAAAAAGGGAGGCCGTTTCCCGACTTTTACAAACACGAGTGTCGTCGCCACTCCTGCGCCGAGCCCTCCTACCTCTTTCCTCTCCTTCAGGTTGGTCACCATGACGATGGTGGCCGTGTTCTGCTCCCAGATCATCCGCCAGAAGTCGTTCACCGTTTCCTCCTTCGGCCCTGCGAGAACCCAGACAGGCGTCAGGCAAACAGGCCATGGCGGGAAAGAAAAAATGCTTGCGAGACGTGCGGCGGTGCGGGTGTTTCAGTTTCAGTGCTGGCAGAGCCTCATTACCCTGAGCTGCGATGAACTTATTCTTCTCCTGGTAGCCCTGAGAAAGGGAAAAAAAGAGGACATAGATGAGACAACTTAAAGAGTCTGTGAATGTAAAGCCAGAACACAATGGTCTGTTTGGTGAGCTCGGCGCTTTACAAACATTTATAAAGGAGGCATTGATGAAGTCAGAGTCTGGGACTCCCTCCAGAGACGAGAGATGCACCCTGGAGTGATCATCTGAGGGCGGGCGGGGGCGGCGAGAGCAGGAGGCGAGAAGGGGGAGGAAGAACAAAGAGGAGAGACGGAGAGCGAATTTCAATTATGCCTCAAACTTCACCGTCCACGTCAAGTTTATCCCACCGCTTAACTGCGAAACACACTGCAATCGGCCTTCTCGAGCGCCGCACGTCCGGCGCCCGCGACGGTTACGCCGGTTTAAAAAAAAATGAAAATAAAATACAGCCTCGCGTTCACGCATGCACCGAGCGCCGCTTTTGTCAGTCCGGGGGTTTCGGCCGTCGCTCACATGGCAGGATGTTGACGTATCTGTTCTTCTCTTTATTCTCCTCCTTGGAGGCGGCGTCACATGACGCCTGGATGGGGCAGACCGGCAGCGCCTGCACGCGCACACACACACACACACACACACACGCACACACACAGAGACATGGATTGAGGTTCAGAGGGCGGAGGAGGAGCGGCAGCCTGCTCTCGGCTTCCGTCCTTCGCTCTGATGCAAGCGTGGATCCCGTGCGACTGCGCGCCAGCAGTTTCCCTGACAGATACGATTAGGACAGGTCTCAGGCGCCTTTCTAAGAACGCCGTGGGGGAACCCTCCGATTGATGCCGGTGCTCTGATGGGGAACTTCGCAACTTTGCTTTGTTTAAACTGTAAAAGCTGCCATCATTCAAACCACCGTCAGAGGCAGAGCCTTTTTAATCATTACATACTTTAAGCTCATTGTTTCAATGGCTTGTCAGTGAAATGACTAAATATTTCACCCGTTTCTCACTCATTCTTCTACTTTAGCCAGTTTTTTCCCCCCCAAAAATGCTTTTCTACTCTTATCTAACCTCGTGTATTTAAAATGTACATGTGTTTATAGCGTTAAAACACACAAAGCAATATTTTTTCACCCTTCCAATATCGGCACATCCTGTAACGGTGCTCGTGTTTCTATTTATCATGCCGATAACGTTTGCATCTGTTACATATTGCTCCGTATTAAAGGGGTACTTTACATCTCATTTCTACTGTAGTTTTCTATTTTTTTTTTATATGAGACATGGTTTTATGTTTCACACTGAGTCCACCTCTATTTTCTTTGCAATATTTTGGTACGCTCTCTTCCTATCTCCTCCTATCCTGTTCCTATCTTTATATCTCTGCCGGCATGGAGCGACTGTGACGGTACAATTACAGTAAGAAGGCATTTCTGATTCTGATAAACCATTTATCCATTGCTGTTAGCAAACTGTTGGCTTACTGAGGTTGTCAGCATAGCTGTTAACTTAGTGGTTATTGTGCCAAAAAAAACAACAACAACAACATTGTACTCAGTCATGTGGGCAAAGGTGAAATGAATCAGTTGGCGTTTACTGTACATTGAACTCCTCTCTGAAGAGCTTGTTGTCATCGGCCATGCGACGGTTCATTTCTTCTTCAAGCTTGTCGACGGGAAGGGGCGGGTACTTCCTGTTTGTGCTGGGCGAGCGGGCCAATAGCGGCACGCTCTGAAGTTCTGTGGCAGCCGGCAGGAAGGGAGGCGGCAGGAGCGGGCAGGGGTGGACAGGAAAAGGGGGAGACAGGTGGAGATAGAGACAGGGGAGAGACGGGGTGAGAGAGAACGCGACCGTCTCACGCCGCGCGACGCTGGCACCGTCCGCCCGTTCCCCACGGCGCCCACCAGAGGGCGCTGTGATCCAACACTGTGGCGTGACGGAGCAAACTGCAGCACTGTCGGTTAGGTAATAGCGGCGCACAAAAGCCCTCTGCCAACAGTCAACCAATGAGGCGTTATCAGTTAAGGGAGTAGTTAAGGGGGAGGGGGGGGGGGGGGGGGCTGGGGCGTGGGGGGGTGGGTGGGGGGGGCGATGGGGGGCAAGATCAATCAAGTCCTATCAGAGCAACGTGTTTGGTCAAGCCGGCTGAACATATTTGCTGATACCAAGCAAAACAAATGAATGAGTGCTGAGCAAGTAAGCTATCTCATCTGCCGACACATACTGACACACACGCTCGCGTGCGCCCACACACACGCACGCACACACACACACACGCACGTCGGGCGCCTCACCTGTGTCGTCCGATCTGCCGTTGGTCAGCCTGAAGGAGTTTGAATGGCTCCCCGCCTGCTTGTACTTCTTAAATCTGCCGATGGGAGAGCGGCAGGTTAGCGGGCGCTTTATTTTTTTCCCTCATACACACAATCGGCCGTCGCCGCGGTGACCTCCGAGCACGGATGAATGTGAGGAGATGACGGTGTCGGCAGACGACGGGCATGGTTTTTGGGACACGGCCACACGGAGGGCACAAGAAGGTCGAAAGTGACGACAATTTGGAAATCTTCGTCGCAACCAGGCACGAAATCCATCCGCGACTCACTAACTTGATTGGCGATCAGTTCAATAAAGTTGATCAGAAAAGGCGCTGCGTTGCATTCGCACGCCAGCGACGTTCACTTTAATTAACATCGAGGAGCGAAGGAAACAGAAAAGATTCGCATGAAGGTCTTTTAAAAATCGTTCTTGCCTTCTTCCTTTCATTTCACTTTCTCTCCTCTCCAGGCACAAAAGCCTTCCACCAACCTGAGCATGTAGAGGATGATGATGATGAAGATGATGACCAGCAGGGAGGACAGCGCCACCATCACCGCTATGATTGGCATGTCGCCAGAAGTGGTGTCTGCGTCAGGGGACAGAAGGAGGAGGAGGAGACGGGGTCATGAGGAGATACGCAAAAATGCCAAATCCCATCGCCGAGTTACCGCCACAAAAGTCGCTTTTCGTGACGATTTCGAACGTGTTGAGCAAATTGTGGGGTTATTTTTTTTTGTTTTTCTTTAAGATCTAATTCTTGATCAGAGCTTTCACCATCACGGCGGGAATGTGAATTAGCACACTGGTGAATAATTTAAACAAAATGTAATTTTAATGCAGGGCTTCAACTTCAAAGTTGGATTTTTTTTCTTCTTGCCGTGAAACCAAGAGTTTTCTGTAGATCAGAACAGAGACAACAGCTAGCCCGCCTTTTATCCGCCGTTATCAAAATTCATAAATCGGCACCTCCGCAGCTCCTCACTTAATGCTCTTTTACTTTGTTGGCTCGCTCGAAGCTAAAAGTAAAAAATCGTGAACGTCAAGCCCTTCTGTCATGGAGAGAAAAACCTGCCATCGTGAAGCATGAACAAATATATTTCCAGCTCATTTTTTTCCCCCCTCTTTTGTGATGCTAAGCTAACCTGCCTCTGGCTGTAGCTTTGAATTACACTGACTCACAATTGTGTCAATCTTTGAGCCTTATTTTGAAAGGAACTATTCCTCGAAACGCAGATAGTGATTCCAAAAACCTTTATCGTTCGAGCTCTAACCTCATGAATAATGTCATCTTTTATGTACTGTATATATTCTCATAAATATTACCACTCACTAGCAGCATGTTAGGCGCACAAACCCCCCCCCCCCTCCAAAAAAAACCCAAACCAAAACGAAACAAAACAACGCAGGAGTCAAAGGTGGCGAGGCGGTTTCTGCCTGTTTCAACATCAGCTGCTCTTTGATGGCTACGCGTGTTAATATTTAATCGGCTTTCTGACAAAAACAATACAAACGGCGATGTGGTGAAAGAAACAACGGGACGTCTCCCCCGGCTGATAAATCACAGTTTAACAGAGGGTCGACCCCCCCCCCCCCCCCCCCCCCCCCCCCCCC
>CAAKHG010020049.1:4750-17250 GCA_901007715.1 Dactylopterus volitans
CTCACATTGTTTGTGTGTGTGTGTGTGTGTGTGTGTGTGTGTGTGTGTGTGTGTGTGTGTGTGTGTGTGTGTGTGTGTGTGTGTGTGTGTGTGGCACCATGCCATATATGGTCATGACTGAATGCATGCATGAGGCCGGCTGATGTGGGCGGAGCTTCGCCTCTGGTCTCTTCCTGTTTGGACGTGTTTGTCCTGAAATGCATCGCGATGCCTTTAAGTGCCTCGTTTCTCATTCGCCCGACTGTGGGAAACTTCACCGCTCACGTTCATCGTTTCACTGGAGAAAAACACATTAAAATGTGATTGTCAGGATAGTTGCTGATTTTTTTTTATTGCACCAAGATGTATTTTTCCTTTCTGTTTGTCAAAGAGCGACATCACCGGACAACACAAGCAGAAGCAGTTATTGATTGATCTTTTTCAGATAAATTAGCCATTTTCATAAAGGTTTATAATCTCCATGACAGGACGAGTCATTTTACGTCGCCTCCTTTACCGACGGCGACCAGCTCAGCGCGTCGCCGTCAAACTCAGGTGGACTTTTGGGCTGCAGCCTTGCTGGTCCAGACATGGCCGGCAGCGCGGCGCCGTGGTGGCTCTGGGTCCGGCAGGAGCAGCGAGCGGGTGACAGATGACGGCGCAGCACCTCGTGGCCGCGTGGGAGGGACGCATCTCCAACTCAGTTCTAGCAGAAACCTGTTTGTTTCACACGTTCTCCGGCAGCTCGTCCTCCTCCTCCTGGTGTCTCTGCATCATCGTGTGAGCTTCTAGTGCGTGAACATTACAGACCTCCATGACCTTCCAGACGCCGGTCCTGCTCACGCCGGCATCTTCTGGCCGCGGCTGGTGTCCATATGAGCCGAGTCAAGTCCTGCTGCTCCTCTGAACAGCATCAGGCTTGAGGTCTTTAAGTCCATAAGTGTGGATATTGGAAATGGGGGGACAGTAGAATCCAGAATGAGGCCACCATGGGGGCCACTGGAAGATCAGGATGAGGCAGTCGGGCTGGTGAATCAGTTCTTCACGAGGGTCCATAGGAGGACCAGACCAACTTTGCCTTTTGGGTGCTGAAGGTCTCATCTAGTGAACAGGAGCTGCGACGCCCCCCCTCAGACAGCAGCTTCATGAAACCACGGTCCCACTGAAACCCGAATGAGCCGCCGGGCCTCCTCAGCGCCAGCTCACAGAGGAAGCCTGTTCTTCACAGAGTCCAGACACCAGCAGAGGAAGCAGACGGAACCTGAGGTTGGCCTGTGAGGACCTGGTGATCTGGTTCCGTAGTGCTGGACGGGGACACAGGCTGGCGCCCCCTTATGGTTGTCCACTGTCTTCAAACACCCTTTGAAGCAGAGCGAGCTTCTGTCACCCCTCCATAATCATCCTCACCAAGACGCTGAGAGAATATTTACTGCGAGATTTGACACCTACAGTGTTTGGAGGGTTCTCACGTGATCCCGTCTCTATTCATTTCTCTTTGACTGTTGATTCCGTAACTCTACTTTCACATCATGACATCATTTTGAAATCCTTTCAAATCTTTAAGGTCTTTTGCTCTGGAGGTAAGAAGAGGAAGCTGGCAGTCCTCCTCTCCACCACCCCGTGATCTCTGCAGACATGGATATCTGCAGGCCATGTGTGGAGCCCCCTGGAGCCATTGAGGCACAAAGCGTGGAGAAGTCAGATGAAGCCAGAGGTAAAAGGTAGCTGCTCCTGCTGTGCAGCCGCCGCCGCCGCAGCAGGCGCCACCGCCGCCGCCGCCGCCGCAGCAGCAGCGGCGGCAGCGGCGGCGTCCGTGACCTCCCCTCTGCCTCGGCCTCCGGGGTTTCTCCACACATATCTCCAGACAAAGCTGGCCTTGCTCTTTCAGTTAAGCCTACCTGGATCATTCTGGGCTGCTGCACACATCAGCCGGGATGGACCATCAAAGGGCTCCTGCGCTCGCCGGCACTGAGCTCGCTCCATCAAAAAGACCAGTCCTGTCATTGTCAGGAGAGCGTGAGCGCGGCATGCTGGGAGTCCAGAGGTCCGAGGGGCTCTGATGTCCGCTGACTTAAAGATGTATCACTTTTTAAAATCTGCTGTGGAGTCGGACCTTCCGCGGCCGCGACTGTCAGCTCCGATGAGCGTCACCCAAGCCCAGAAGCGTCAAAGCTGCAATCAGAGGCGGCGGATTGTCGGTCCAGCAGGCCGGAAGGCGAAGCTGCTCGTGATGGACGCCGGTCATCAGATGGACGCGCGAGACGAGAACCTCCACTCAAACATCTGACCTGGAGGGCCTTCATATTGTTCTCAGATGTTTTCACAGAAAACTGAATAAAATGTCTCAGAGAGAAAAAAAAGAAAAAAGGAAAAGGAAAAATGTCAAGTATTATAAGACATCAGTGGATTCGGGTGCTTCCGGATTTGTTCTGATATTCAGATGTTTTAATCGCAACCAAATGGGGTTTTTTTTGTTTTGTTTTTTTAATTAAAGGTGCTTTCATGCTGCAGCGATGCTGCTGACACGCTGGACTGGCAAACGTGGACCACAGGCGAGAGGACCTCAGTCTGGAGCAGGGCCAGGATGCAGACCCAGAGCTTCATAATAAAAGCTCCGACTTTCAATCTTGAAAATGCTTCTTTTTTTTTTTACATGAAATGACGACGGATTTCATCAGCCGTCACTGACACTGACGCTGGCGTGGAGAGGAGGAGAGGAGGTTCTCTGCACAGTGAACCATCGATAAACCCACACGTGCCACATACGTGTGGGAATGGAAGATCACCTCCACCAAATCCAACCATGATGGTTTCAGATTGAGGAACTTTATCAGGAGGAACCTCCTGCCGTAGCATCAAGAACGAGGAACCCTGAGGGGATGTTGCTGGTTATCATAGAGCTGGGACTGCTGGTACAGACGCCCGACCCTCGATCCATCAGACGCGTCGAGGTGATAGGATGTGACTTTGTCAGCGACTGCTGCTTCGTATGAAATATGAAAAGGACGCTTTCATTCATTCAGAAGAAACAGGGGGAATATGTGAATATGAATATGAGCAGCGTCACTGAGCTGCATTAGAGGAGAGGAGTCGCTGTCTGAGCTCCGAAACCAGCAGAAGAGAGGAAGAGCCGCTCTATTAAAGAGCCATAAATCAGCAGGGCTGCGTTGTTGTCGTCACTATTATTCCTATAACTTTGGTTGAGAAGCAGGTCTGTGATTCCTGAACTCTCATACTGCCACTTTTCAATTTTATTCACTTAATTCACTCGTGACTTATGGCTTTTAATTTCCCTTTATGGAGCACTGGGACAGGATGCTTCTGATTTTAGCAAAATTAAGTAGGTGATGTATTTTATATCCCGATCAAAGCTAAGATAAGCTATCTCATCGGCCTCGGAGGCGTTCGGGGCCAAGTGCGAAAAATTCCCTTTTGTCTGAGTTTCAGAGATTTCGGCTCATCCATAGCTTCATATCTTTAACGCACAATTTTAGTTTAGTCAGCTGTATAGTTTCATGGATGAACATACTTATTTGTATATTTGCATGCATTGTTTTCTCATAAAATGAGGTGAATAAAATGGGTCCAAGCACAGAACCCTGTGGAACTCCAGGACCAGCTGTCGTGTGTGTAGAGGATTCAGTATTAACTTGAATACGTTGAAATTGAGCTCATAACTAAGACTTGAGCCACTTTAATGAGTTTCAATTAATGCCGATCGAATGTTCCAGTTTCTGCAACAGGATGTGATGTCATCGGTGTCAAATGCAACACCAACTCTAAATAAAGCTCCTCTCACACTGGCCAAAAATAAATCCTGCTAACTTCTGCTAGCATTTGGCTTTTGTCTGCGGAGTGAAAGGATCCAATAATAATTCACTCCTCGGTCACATGACCCTACAGGAGTCCCAGGAATTCATCTAGATAACTTTGGTAGCTTACCATTAGCCTCTGTGGCTAACTAAGGTAACTTAGTGTTAGCCTCTGTGGGTAACTTAGGTAGCTTAGCCTCTGTGGGTAACTTTGGTAGCTTAGTATTAGCCTCTTAGGGTAATCTAGGTAGCTTAGCATGAGCATCTGTGGGTAACAGGTAACGTTATGTTAGCCTCCCTGGGTAACATAGATAGCTTAGAATTGGTGTCCAGGGGTAACAGATAAGTTATCGTTAACCTCCATAGGTAACTTAGATAGCTTAGCATTAGTGTCCATGTTTAGCAGATAACTTGGTGTTAGCCTGCATGGGTAACTAAGATAGCTTAGCCTTAGCCTCTGTGGCGAACTTAGCTGGCTTAGTGTTAGACTCAATGGGTAACTTAGGTAGCTTAGCCTTCGTCTCTGCCCACCGCCCGAAGTTTGCCGAGTGAAGACGACGTGACCAAAACACACTCGCATGGACGCCCGCCGTCAGCGAGGAGAACGGCGAGCTTGGGGACGCCGTCAGCGAGGAGACGGGGTCACATCAGAGGCCAGAAAACACGTGATTCAATGTGAGGACAGATCAGATGTCATGAAGAAGAAGCCTCATGAAGCCCGATTAGCTGTCTGACCGCGCGCGTGTGTGTGTGTGTGTGTGTGTGTGCATCGGCGCTGTCAGCCTGACTGTGGTGTTTTGTAACTCTTACCTCAGCTGCATTGTTAAACACCCTCCACCCCCCAGCCTTCGCTCCTGACTCTCTCTAATCATGTCCCACCATAGCAACCTCACACCTTCATGCCTGGGTTCTGACAGCCCGGTTCCCCCCAGACTGGCGGCGGCGGCGGTTGAGAGGGGCGTGACTGGCGGTTTGTCACTGGCAGGCGGAGACGCCGAGCAGACATGCGAAACGCCGACGCTCGGCTGCCTGTCTCACTCTCCTCTGTCGCTCGACCCCGTGGAGAGAGACAAACTGCAAAACACCGTTTCTGTGATCTGTTCCTCAAAGTTTCCAACCGGTTAAAAGGATGATGGAGGTTGGTGGAGTTTGATGATGATCTTCTCCTGCACAGATAACGTGCAGGAGAAGATGATCATCAGTGGCCCTCTGACCTCAATCAGGAAGGAGGAGGGTAAGTTCAAAGGTCAGCAGAGCCTGAAGGCCTCTTTTTGTTTGCAGGAAACCTTCTGCTGCAAGCGCACGTTAGTTTCACCATGAAGATGCTCAGACGTCTGAGACTGAAGCTGCTGCCGCTTCTCCTGGACTTCTTCATGACACCTTAGAACGTCAACCCTGAAATACAACATCAAACTTCAAGCAGCAGGGTTTCCAGGACGACCTGGACCATCACAATGTTTGTTTGCCATGAAGACAAATATTCCAAGTGAAACAGTCGCCACGATATTCAGGCGTGTCCATGAAAGTGTTCTGGTTCTGCAGGTGTTTCTAGGTGAGTCTGCTCATTATTGGTCAGAGTGAGACCTCTTCCTTCATGGTGGACAGATATAGAGGATCGCGGCCACAGTGCACTTCCTGCTTTAGTAGCAGGAGGAGTGGCAGCAGATATCAACCTGCAACATTCATGCGTGCGGTGCTATAAAAAAGGGGGTGTGGCTTCATGAGTGACAGTTTTTAAATGGTAAACAACCGAGATGAGTTTGATATTCCAGGTCAATTTCCTGATTTAGTTTCACACAAGATCACCAACAAAAGGCGGCGGCATCTGTACCCAGATCATTTTTGGGCACCAGGAGAAAGTTATATACATCTATAGTTATATATAGTTGTACTTGTATACAGTCTATGGTTATATACAGGCTGTAGTTATATCCAGTCTGTGGTCATATACAGTCTGTGGTTATATACAGTCTATGGTTATATACAGTCTGTGGTCATATACAGTCTGTGGTTATATACAGTCTATAGTTATATACAGTCTGTGGTTATATACAGTCTATAGTTATATACAGTCTGTGGTTATATACAGTCTGTGGTTATATACAGTCTATAGTTATATCCAGTCTGTGGTTATATACAGTCCATTCTTATATACAGTCTATAGTTATATACAGTCTGTGGTCATATCCAGTCCATTCTTATATACAGTGATCTGACCAATTGTGGCATCTATGTGACACATTAACATTTTCAATCAAATCACGTCTCTCGCTTGAAAACGGGCTCATCCGATTCATGGGAGTCGGGCAGCGGCAACAAGCATCGCCATGACGACAGTGATGTCCACAAACAGATGCTTCCTTTATGTCGAGTGGAACAATGTGTCCTCTGTCCCCTTTGACCTCTGCGCTCCAACTCGGAGAGGAAGTGCAGCTCAGCGCGTCCAGGCAGCTCAGGGAGACACTTTATCTCCATAATCGACCTTGTTTCATGTCCCTGAATTCATCATCCTTCATGTATCTTCAAGGAAGTGTCACATGGCAGGTCTGCAGGGAGGCGCTGCAACATGGAGCTGAAATTCATCTCCAGCACTGCTCATCAGAATTCATAAAACCGCCTCTAACTGGACTCATCTGGTGTTGTCCACGTCGTCCATGAACACCTGCTGTGTGACCACGTCTCCAACAGGCGTGACGACAGGTGGCGCTGCGGTGCAGTAACATGGAGGGCGCTGGGAGCCTCTTTACCAAAACAACGGGGACACCAGACTTCCTGCCGCCTCCACCTACCAATCAGGTAGCGGTCACCAGCCATGTCTGTTTATGGTGTCCAGCCATCAGCCATAATATTATTACCACTGACAGGTGGCGCGAATAGCAGTGATTATCTGGTTGCCATGGCGCCTGTCAGCGGGTGGACCATATCAGGCAGCAAGTGAACATTTAGTCCTCAAAGTTGATGTGTTAGATGCAGGAAAAATGGTGGAGTGTGAAGATCTGAGCCACTTTGACAAGGGACCAAACAGTTCCTGGTCTGCAGTGGTCAGGTCCTATCAAAAGGGGTCCAACAGGGTCATGGAGGCCAAGGCTCACTGATGCAGGTTGGGAGTGAAGGCTGGCCCGGGTGGTTCCGATCCAACAGACCAGCTACTGGAGCTCAGACTGCTGAAACAGTTGCTGCTGGTTCTGATAGAAAGGAGTCAGAACACACAGTCATGGTGGTTTGTTGTGTGATTGGCCGGGTGTGTGTGTGTGTGCGTCACTTACCTGGGGAACACATGGCACCAGAATTATGGGAAGAAGGCGAGCCGGCAGAGGCAGTGTGAAGCTTTGGGCAATGTTCTGCTGGGGAACCTTGGGTCCTGCCATGCATGTGGATGTTCCTCTGACACGTAGCAGCTACCTAAGCATTGTTGCAGACCATGTCCCCCCTTCCATGGAAACGGTATTCCCTGATGGCAGCGGCCTCTTCCAGCAGGATAATGCTCCCTGCCACAAAGCAACAATGCTTCAGGAACGTTTGAGGAACACAACAACCAGTTCAAGGTGTTGACTCGGCCTCCAGGTTCCCCAGATCTCAATCCCATCCAGCATGTGTGGGATGTGCTGGACCGACAAGTCCAGATCCATGGAGGCTCCACCTCACACCCTCCAGGACTTGAAGGATCTGCTGCTGACATCTTGGTGCCAGATACCACAGCAACACCTTCAGAGGTCTGGTGGAGTCCAGACCTCCATGGACCAGAAGGGAGACTCACACAGTATTAGGCAGGTGGTCCTAATGTTCTTTAGACTGGAATGAATTGTGTTGTTCTGTGACGTCGCGGTGACCTTTGACCACCAACAGCTAATGAATCGGATTCTAGCTGCTGAGTCCAAACCGACATTGGTGCTGAATATGAGGACTTTCCCTCCAGATATCGTGTTCATAAGAATGCGTCGGGCAACCTGAGAAGGTGTCGCCCGCGTCCTCGGTTACCGCCGACACACGGGAAAGAAATAAAAGCGTATATTTGGGTGTCTGCTCATTTCTGTCTCTGGATATAAATATACAGCATATTTCCATGTCTCTTTCTTACATGTCTGTGAGCGGAATTTAGTTTGTGGTGCTGAACAAAACATCCTGGAAACTTCAGACAATCCCCAGGACCTTTCATCCGCTGAAGACATCTCCTCCTCTTCTTCATCCTCCTCCTCATCCTCATCCTCTGCTCAAGTTTCATGAAGGGTGAAAGCGTTTGTGTTTTTCTGTCCGTCAGCGGGATTATGGAAATGCTACCGGTCTGGTTCTCATGAAACATGGCGGAGGCGTGGAGCGCGCTCCTTTGTTAAGACTGTGAGATATGACAGTTATGGTTGGAGGCACGTCGAGGAGGAAAAGGTGTTTCTGCTCAACTCGTCCTCACGTTGTTTTTGGGTCAGAAAGTAGAAAAATGTGTTTTCTCTCACACAGCTGGACCTCGTCAGCGTCCGAGCGGCGTCAAGAACCTCCAGCCGACTCGGCTGTCAGAGAGACGAGGCCTTTCAGGGGAAAACAAAAACTGGATTTTTTTTTTTTAACCGGCTGTATTTCCACAGTCTTTTATGTTACAAACACGTAACTGACATGGTGGCGCGTGGAACTGATAGCGAATCCACGGCTGGCGTCTGGCGTGCTGGAAAGCAGGCGGCTACCATGGCGACTGATGCTTGAACCGAGCCCTCCCACCCAGCGATTCAGATCAGCTGAGGTCACTTGACCGACATTTCTGCTTCTCTGAGAGACCCTGTCTGTTTTAGCGTTTGCATTGTTCCAGCGGCGCCGCCGTGAGGCATCCTTGGCCCATCCATCCCTCCATTGGTCGGGAGTGAGATGTCTCACGGTGCTGTTAAAGATTACAGACATTCAGGGTCCCCAGAGGAGGGATTCCACCAACGCTGGCATTAGGCGACATCAGCAGGCTCTGACTGAAATTATGTCGAGAACTGGTGGAGGCTCCTGCGGTGAGATCATTGGAGGCGTCCGTGTGTCCGCGGGTCGAACTGTAATAACTTTGATAACGGCAGCGGGAGATGAAAACATCTCGGCTCTCCCGCGGTTGCCGGTGAATTATTCCAGCTTAACCTCCCGACAGTCGCGGCTATTTCCTGCTCGAGTCATTAAAAGTGTCCACGTGAAAACAAAGCAAACGTGCTGAGAGCCGCTCGCTCTCAGTAATGGAGTGGGAACAGTGGACCTAACCTACTTACGGGGAGAGAAAGTGCTCCACAGCATCCTTGTTGACATGTTTGAAGCTGCCCTGGGCGAGTGGAGCCGCCGCGATGTGCATTTCATTACCGAGAGCAAACCCACTTTCAAATCCTGTTAGGACTGTCAGTGGGATGCAGAGAGTTTGTTAACATGAGAGAAGGATTTCATATGAGTTCATGACTGCGTGTGTGTGTGTGTGTGCGTGCGTGTGCGTGTGTGTGTGTGTGTGTGTGCGCGTGTGCGTGCGCGTGTGTGTTTGTTCAACTGAGATTTCTGTTGGCGAACTACTGAGTTTTTAGTTAAAAATAAAACCAAACTTATGAGATGATGGAGACATAAACGCACTTCAAGGTAAACTGGCCTCGTTTGTGTAACGCTGTCACACACTTTCATACCAGCACTGACGCAAGCTCCGCCCACACCTGCCACAGACCTGCTGACAACAGCTAATCCAATCAGCATTCACTCCCAGGTCACATGACTGTGCAGTAGTCACCATGATTTATTTGGTTTACTGAGGTAGCTTAGCATTAGCCCCTGCAGGTAAGTGCATTGCTAGCTTATCTTTAGCGTCCATGGGTAACTTAAGCCCGTTATATAAGCATGACACATTTGTGCCATGCTGGCGCAGACGTGGTGTTCAAGTCCCGCCCACTACCATGGAGGAGGCGGGGTTTATCAGCTAAACTGCAGCCAGCCACCAGGGGGAGATGGAGGTGTTTTGGCTTGACTTTTCAGTGGCTGCCAAGGTGATAGTTTTTAGCGTACATACATGGATATGATGCTAACCCACATTTGCCATCGACGCTCATAGTTCTAAATTTACAGTAAAAACACGGTTCAGATTCTCGGGAGACTGACTTTTATTTTGAAAGTGTGATTGTGGAGGTTCTCATCCGTGCGTCTCGGCGTTCTTTCATATACACACTAATTGCTTCCTGCGGTTTTAGTGGTTTAGAAGCGGCTGAGTCAATAGAGAGTGAATTTTGCCTCCATCATAAGCGCAGCGAGAACGTGGATGTTTCTGTTAGCGGAACGTTGATCTCAGCGAGTCTCTGGGGGCTTTTGTCAAATATTCTCTTTTCAGGAGGAAGTCTGTGACCTTTAAAAGTCTCTGCTGCAGAAACATCAAACCACATCTCCCGCAAATATGCAGCGATTCACATTAGCCTTCATGTTTGGCATCTGTGGGGGCGGAGCCAGTGCGGTGCACGCCAGGTCGAACGTGAACCGTTGGCAGGGGGCTGAATGCAGAGGGGAGGAGCGCACGCGTTAGAGCCACGTTAGAACCACGTGGAACCACGTTAGAGCCACGTTAGAACCACGTTAGAGCCACGTTAGAGCCACGTTAGAACCACGTGGAACCACGTTAGAACCACGTTAGAGCCACGTTAGAGCCACGTTGGAGCCACGTTAGAACCACATTAGAACCACGTTAGAGCCACGTTAGAACCACGTGGAACCACGTTAGAACCACGTTAGAGCCACGTTAGAACCACGTTAGAACCACTTTACAACCATGTTAGAGCCATGTTAGAACCACATTAGAGCCACGTTAGAGCCACGTTAGAACCACGTTAGAGCCATGTTAGAACCACGTTAGAGCCATGTTAGAACCACGTTAGAGCCACGTTAGAGCCACATTAGAACCACGTTAGAACCACGTTGGAGCCACGTTAGAACCACATTAGAACCACGTTAGAACCACGTTGGAGCCACGTTAGAACCACGTTAGAGCCACGTTAGAACCACGTGGAACTACGTTAGAACCACGTTAGAACCACGTTGGAGCCACGTTAGAACCACATTAGAACCACGTTAGAGCCACGTTAGAACCACGTTAGAACCACGTTAGAGCCACGTTAGAGCCACGTTAGAACCACGTTAGAGCCATGTTAGAACCACGTTAGAACCACGTTAGAACCACGTTAGAACCACGTTAGAGCCACGTTAGAGCCATGTTAGAACCACGTTAGAACCACGTTAGAGCCGAATTAGAACCACGTTAGAGCCACGTTAGAGCCACGTTAGAGCCACATTAGAACCACGTTAGAACCACGTTGGAGCCATGTTAGAAACACATTAGAACCACGTCAGAGCCACCTTAGAGCCACGATAGAACCACGTTGGAGCCACGTTAGAACCACATTAGAACCACGTTAGAACCACGTTAGAGCCACGTTAGAGCCACGTTAGAACCACGTGGAACCACGTTAGAACCACGTTAGAGCCACGTTAGAGCCACGTTAGAACCACGGTTCCGGGCGGCCCACTGTCCTCGCTCGCCACCCAACACCGACGCCGCGTCGCACCGTCCATACGAGATGCTCAGCTCAGCAGCTTGACCTTTGACCTCAGTCGCCATCTTCCTCAGAACTGGAGCAGTGAAATGTAATCAAGTATGAGTACTTGTGACATAAAGAGGTAGCTGTACTCCTTCCAAGGTGCAGAAAAGCAGAAGCAGTTAGATTACAGATTCCTTTTGTACAACGTGGGATTACTAACAGGTTGTGACTGCGATGTGATTGGCTGACAGCAGCCAATCAGGCGTCCATTTTCACTGAGAAACAAACGGGGGAAAAGTTCCTTCCTGTTTAAGACCCGAGTCCCCCCGAGGACTCGCCGCGAGCTGCTGCTAGCTAAGTCGGCTAACCTGCAAGCGTGACTCCTCCAACTGAGAACGTTTCTCGTGGGCTGTGAGTGGCGATGCTGGTGATTGGACAAAGACAAGCCCCGCCCACTACAAGTTAATTCTGGAAACTCTCATCCTCGGCTGGGAGATTTCGCAGCCCTTCACCTCCTCACCCGCCACCATCCCTCGCTCCTTTTGTGCTTTTTTTTGTGAGCAAACACACACACACTCACACTCACACTCACACACACACACACACACACACACACACACACACACACAGTCTGCAGTAGCAATCAATGGGCGGCATTGACGTGTGTAAATGAATGTGGCGGCTGCAGTCGCCGCTCTCAGCGAGTCGTATCGACGCTCTTCTTCTCTCCTGATGTAACTGAGCAGTTATTGATATTTAGATCATCGCCTGAATCTCAGCAGCATCTCGGACACTTCAGGCTACTTCCTGCTTTGTCGGGGTGAACAGAGGGAAAAGCATCTGCGCAACTCGCCGCCGTGACAGCAGAGGACCGTAAACGTGGGTGAAAGGAGGCCGAGCGAAGGAAGCGTTGCCGTGGGCGAGGGGGAGGAGTCACCTCAGACGCAGATGTTCCTCTGTTGACTTTAGTAACAGCCAAATCAAAAGAAGACGCTCTGCCTGTAACCTCCTCAGCACGGTTGCATCATGGCGGCGGCGGCGTGCGTGTCAACACCCACCTGACATTTCATCACTGACTGAAATATCAGCGGTGCGTCCTCGCTGCCGTCTAACCGCCGCGCCGCACGCCGCGCCGCACGCCGCGCCGCACGCCGCGCCGCACGCCGCGCCGCACGCACGCCGCGCCGCACGCACG
>CAAKHG010020054.1:4368-24697 GCA_901007715.1 Dactylopterus volitans
GTTTTCTAAATACAGTGAACAAACCGGGTTTTTTTTTTTTCCCCTGTACCGAATGTTTTCTGCAGCATTATTTTTTTTTCTAATGGATGCGTCTGGTGTTTCTCCGCAGTGCTGGACATGCCAGTGGACCCCAATGAGCCCACCTACTGTCTGTGTCATCAGGTCTCTTACGGCGAGATGATCGGCTGTGACAACACTGATGTGAGTTTTGTGTCATGCTCTTAGTTTCAGTACAAAGTCAAGTGAAATGCATTTGAGATTTTAATGTTTTGTCTTTTGGCATCGTTCTGCTTTAAAGTTGTAAGTGCGGGATGTGCTGCGATACATTAGCTTTTAGAATTTAAAGAGAAATTGTTTCATCCAGGGTCTGAACGTCTAGCAGAAGAGAGTTATTATTAGTGTCATCAAAGTTGGGAACTGACATCCTAAAAATAAGGGGAAAGAATAAGGAAACGGGCATGTAAAGGTAGAGAATGGCAGAAAAGTAGTAAAAGCTCACAATGAGGGACTGTAATAATAATGCATTTAAGTAGCAGTCATGTTGTAATGACAAAGCAGAGACTGTCAAAAATTTAATACTGATTCTCAATATAGCAAATACATTAGTATATGTACAAATCTAACTAGAAAAATTGATTTATTTTTTCTATGCAGCATTTTACCTTGTAGATTCTGTATCTATTTTTCATGTGCTGCTATTCACATTGCCTCAACATCGACAATATTATTCTTTTTTTTATCAGCAATTTAATGACAAGACAATGACAAGAAAAGGGACATTTGGACTTAAACATATAACGAAAATAAACTGCGCAATTTCACATTTAAAGAAAAATATATCTAAGGGCACGGTACATGTATTTATGAATTTTTTTGAGCTCATTACTGTCAGTGGAATGTCAAAACAAATTACGGGTGTATTCATGTGTGTATTTATTTTAACAACATAAACACTGAATACCATTTATTTTTCTCAAAGGTCATGACTATATATTTTTATGGCACAACACTGACTGAGAGAGGATTAAATAATGACAAATTGAAGTTGTAATACTGTTATTTTAATCTAGGTAAGGTCTCAGATGAGAGAGCAAGTGATTGATAAGCAGATGCAACTCTGCACACGTAATGTTCATTTGCACTATAATGTACCATAATACTGTGGTCTGGTATTTTGTCTGTTTTTGTCCCCAGTGCTCCATCGAGTGGTTCCATTTTGCATGTGTGGGCCTGACAACCAAACCAAGAGGCAAATGGTGAGAAATCTAGTTACTGAAATATATTATCCCACTTCCAAAGTGTACAATTGAATAGCTGCTCAGTCTAGTCATGGAATGACTATCTCTGATTCATACTTTATTTCTGCCATGCAGGTATTGTCCACGGTGCTCTCAAGACAGAAAGAGAAAATGAAAACACTTGGTTGTCCTGGAACAAAACATGGGACACTGATCAGATGGAAAATGAGAAGAATATTTCCTCGTTGGTTTCCAAAAATTTTTTTGGTTCTCATCCTTCTTAACATTTGGTGCTTTTTTTTTGTTTTGTTTACATAATTTGCCTTGGTCTGATGCCGTGTGTGAACGAGCCAAGTGGTTACAAGTGTATTTAAATATTTTGTTGTTTTTTATTTTTTAAATGGTTAACACAATATTTTTTCCTAGTTACATTTGACGTTTGATGCTCTTATTGTGACTTTTCTTACATTTTTGCAAATGTAATAAACACTACAATTGCCCCTAATGGCTTAATGGTTCAAGTTTCCATGATACTGTACTGGAATATGTGTTTTTTTCCTTGAAACTGTTTTGTCATTGAAAATTTTTTTGCTTTGTTGTACAATTGGTTTCTTTTGGTCATATGTGGGTGTTTTAGTTTTTTTTTTTGTTTTTTGTTTTTGTTTTTTTTTTAGCAAGAGGGCAAAAATAATATGAAGACAAATGCTGCATCCTGACAGCATTCGTCATCTGCGGCGGCGACTGCAACCATTTGATTTTAACGTTTGACTGAGTGCTGTTTAGGACGCAAGGCATTCTGTGTAAAGTATGGTCATTTCTGTAGCTGCAAAATTGGTACAGGAGAGAGGGAGTGATTGTTGTCAATCATTTGAATACAGCTACTACCTCAAGCGCTTGTCTGCATAGTCTTTTTTTTTTTCTTCCTGTTACGGAGCAGCGTTAAACTCATGTTGGGCTGTGATGTTAGTCGTCTCCCAGGAGGCGGGGCTGTTGAGCGGCGGAAGTGCAACGTAGTCGATTGTGTGTGACGTCAGGCGTCCGCTGCTTTGGCGCCATGTGCTAACAAATTTGAAAATCTGCACCTCAGACTGTTTGTGGACGGCGGAGCGAGCAGACTACGCTTATCTTCGGGGGTCGAAATTGTGGCTAACGACGCTGCAGGTATCACAGGTACGCATTGTTTTTAGACTTATGAATTTAAGTAATTTGCTTAAGTACATATTCAACTGCTTAGCCACCGAATTAGACGACAAGAAGTTACGTTAGCCTAGCAAGTTAGCATGCTAACTCTAGCAGTAACGACTACGTCCGCTCACAATAACAGACCGGTGCCGTTGAATAAATGGAAATGCTTTCACTATTCTTCTTATGGAACAGACCTACGTTTTACGGAAATGTATCGTTGTTAATCGCGTAATTTCCCCAACTAACTTCAGCTTTAGTGGTTTTTAATATCACCATTGTATTTGAACGGTTATCAAAGATTTCACTACGCAACGCTGCAGGACGATAGCACATTGCAGCTGAAGCTCGGACGGTACTTTTTTTTTTTTTTTTTTACAGCGACAAACCAGCTGCTAGTTTTCATAACTTTGCATCTGAACTGTTTCTTCCACAGGGATGTCGTGGGACTTTTTCGTGCCCGTGTGCGTGGGCGACTTGGCCAAGACTGGGGGGATCAACCAGTACGTGGTGCAGGATGTGGTCCCCTCAAAACAGCTGCCGTCTTATCTCAGTAGTAAGTAGTAACAGCATATTTTGTGTGTGTGTGTGTGTGTTATGTTGGACATGTTCTTGCCGGATGTTTTAATTCGAGATGGTGAGTTTGTTTGTCTTTATTACACAGAATTCAAGGCGGCGTTAAGGAGTCAGGGGCCGATGTGTATCTTGGAACACTTTGACACCGGTTACAGTGTGCTACAGTGAGTGTTTATCATAACTAGCCGAGTTTTGCTGTCGGTTTTTACAGCTGTTTAAGACCGTCGTCTTTACCTTTTTAAGGCAATGCAGCGCCGTGGACCTGAGTGTGAAAGAAGATACTCTGGAATTACTAGTGCAAGGTTAGACCCCTTAATACTTTAGTAACAAAGACAACCTTGGTATGCTGTGGTGGTCATGTGTTTTCTGGATCCCTTTCCTTGCAGTTGTTAGTAGCCTGGCTACTTCCCTGCCAGCACTCCTCGTCTCTACCTCTGTCTCAGCTGCGGAGCGTAAAGAGAAACTCAATGCTGTAAAAATGAGCGTCTTCCTGCTCTGCAAGATCACAGAGACCCTTGAAAGCGACTCCTATCGGCAGAGTATCGTCACAGCACCCGGGAAGGTATTTTGCTTGCCAACATGTCTCAAATCCTTAGCTAATTGTTATGGTATCAGTTTATTTTATGTTATCTTAAGTGCCCATTGAAGATATCGTGGCTGTTTATGATCAAGCCAGACTAGGAGACTAGACCTCTTGTTATCTGTTAGGTGGGTAATCTTGGTGGTGTGAAATAGTTACATCTCACCATTGTAAGGGCCCACATACAATGATCTTGTCACCTTCTACATATAACCTCTGTCCACGTACCAAAGCAATGGGGTGTGACAGTTAGGAGATGCCAAACAATGTGTGGATGTTTGTTACTGTATGTTTGTTGTGTGAATGTTTGTGTATCAGCTGACGAGAGACTAGTCTCCATATAGATGGTCCGGCAAGTATGAACTTCATTCTTTGGTAATCTGAGGGCACGTGTTGTACTGTACATAAATGTTAGGTAGCTACTGTCTTGACCTGGGCTGAAGTGATTGTCTGTTTTGTACAGGGTGGTAAAAAGGGCAAAGCTGTTGGAGAGGGACTCCTACAGTGGGACTCAGAGAGAGAGAAGGCACTGCAGGCCCTTGTACAGCTCCTCCAGTTGGATATCCGGTCTCTGTGGAGTCTTTCCTTGGTTGAGGAAGAGTTTGTCAGGTACCGTGCTGTCTGTGGTTCTTGCTGCAAAAAGCCAAACATAAACAGGTTTTCCATGGTTGGCCATAAGATACGACTCTGGAGAGTTCTAATTTTGTTTTAATAGATTCAAATCGTGTAAACCATATCTAAAATCAACATATTTCTACTATGTTTTGTACACTTCATTCCTTAGCTGCGTGACTTGCTGCTGCTACAAACTGCTCGAGAACCCAACCATCGGCCATGTCAAGAGCAAGCCCACCAGAGATTGTATAATCCACCTACTTGGAGTGCTGATCAAGAAATACAATCACCTCTTGGGTTAGTCCTACACTGATTTGTCACTAAAGTCACTAAATCATTTTGGTAAACAATATATTACTTTTTGCTGTCCAGACAGTTTTGGAAACAGGGATGAGCATTTGAGAAAAAAATCATCAACAGGAAAAGTAATGATCAACTATCGATTTTTATTAAATTTTTACATTGAAAATGCCTGTGGCAGTAATACTAAAGAAAAACTGACTCTCCTCAAGGAAATCTTTATTCCATGAACAATTAATAGGTCAAAAACAATCTGCTTAAACAAGACAGTTCAAGTTTAACTGTCAAGCAGAAAACAAAAATGTATGTGGCATTCATAAAGGCTGAAGAGGCCAACCGGAGACCTCTTCAAGCATTAACAAGACGTTGCCTTTTGTAAGTATCATTGAGCATCTTTTAGACACAGTTCAAAAATCAGATCAATATACAGTTTTCCCTCTTATGTAACTTGAACGAATCCTAAAGGCACATAGTAGAGTGACCCGCATAAAACACTAAAGTAACTCCAGTCCATTGATTGTTGTTGAGGATGGTAATCAAATCAACATGCGTCGAGGTGAGACGCCATCGCCACCCGATGACCATCAGTCCAGCAGCTGAAAAAAGCTGTTCTGCAGGGACAGCAACTGCTTCATGTTTGCTTTCGATTTCTACGGTCGATTTATTCAGTTTTCTCTGTCCCCTAAACATAGCTGCACCCTATCTGGTTGCTGCCATTTAGTGAAATTCTTTGCTTTGAGAAACACAGTGCACAAACCTCATCTATATGAATCTATATGAATCTTAGATCCATCTGATTTCTCACTAACAATCGGTTGTCAATCATTGATTAACAATTATCCCTGATTAGAAGTGCACAGTGCTGGTATTCCTCGTGCATTTGGTTGTGATCATATGTCAGTATGCAAACTGTGCAACATGCATCCAGAAGAACTGTCATGGGTGCTGGATCACAAAGCTCAAACTGAAGAACAGACAAAAGATCTGCACATGGTGCTGAGAGCTCTTAGCACTGTGTGGATCTCCCGTCTGGGTTTCATATTTCAGCATGCACCCATGCTCTTCCTTTACAGGTGCAAGTGTAAAGGTGATCCAGTTGCTGCAACATTTTGAGCAGCTGTCGTCAGTGTTTGCCCAGGCTGTGTCTGTGTGGTGCACAGAGTATGGAGTCAGGGCCATCATGGGAGAAATAATAAGGTCAGTACAGAGGTTCCTTTATTGCCACTTTTTTCAGACGTGTTTGGCATTCACATTCTGTACCTACTAAAAGATGCTCTCTATACAGAGAACAGTTTTCTGAACACCTTGTCATTTTCCCTTTTCTGTCAGGGAGATTGGTCAGAGGTCAAGTGACGAGCTTGCGAGAGAGGGGTCAGGGGTCAAAGCCTTTTCTTCCTTCCTCTCAGAGCTCAGTGGACTGGTTCCTGAATTAATGATCCCCAACATTAGTGTGCTTATCACACACCTGGAAGGAGAGGTATAGCACACCTGAGCATGTTTGTCCTACTAACATTGAATTATCCTTACGAGAAAATTGATGTCAAGTTAAAAGAAACACCGATAAGTTTGTTAACTTCTTATGTGTAGTGTTAAAGAGTAATCCTTTATCTTAATAGCCTACTGACCAAGCGCAAATGTATTTGTTTTCAATGAATTTGTGCAACTTCTTTTGCTAAAGTAGTTGCTGGTGCGTTATTATTATTATTATTAGTATTATTACAATTTGCCTTTTACATCATGATTGTCCTTTTAAGAATCACAGGGTTGATTGAAATGAATCTTGGAAGTGTCATGGACGATAGCTTTTTCCACTATAAGGGCTTGTAATTCCTCACAAAACTAAGATCCCCACTATTCCTCCTGTTTTATTGTTGTAAAGACCACACAGACGCATAACCTGATGCATACCCTGTTTCTCTCTATCTTTAGAGCCACACAATGCGTGTTGCAGTGTGTGAGGTGCTGGGCGAGATCCTCGTGCGGGTTCTGTGTGGTGACGGGCTAGATGAGTCTGGTAAAGCTGACCGTGACCGCTTCTTTGACACGCTGCAGGAACATCTTCATGACACGCACTCCCATGTCCGAACACGCGTACTGCAAGTTTATGCACGAATCGTCAACAGCAAAGTATGTCCTCCTGGCTTCGAGTGCATCTGTAAACGAGTGGTGTTCATACCTCTCTTGGTCATTGAAACTGTCTTGCTGGGTTCAGGCATTGCCCCTGTGTAGGTACAGTGAGGTGATGGGACTCGCTGTGGGACGACTGATGGACAAATCTATAAACGTGGTTAAGAGTGCCATCCAGCTGTTGGCAGCCTTCATTGCACACAACCCCTATAGCTGCAAGGTGACTCAAATCAGCACTGTTATTACACTGTAAATGGTGAACATCATTCTTATCACACATTAAGGCTGGACTTTGTGTGTCTTTTTCAGTTGAGCAGCGCTGATCTGAAGAAACCACTGGAAAAAGAGACAGCCAAACTCAAAGAGATGAAGGAGAAATTGGCGGGAAAGGCACCAGGTCAGGATGAGTCCCATGATCCTTTTTTAAAAGAAATACTTCCTGCCATGTGCACTTTTTGCCCAGTGATGAGACCAAGGCGAATATGAGCTCACTGATTGAGAGTTGGGTTCTTCTTTCCTCATTTGGCTGGTAATCTTGGCAGTGTAGGGGAGGATTCCTGCTCTGCTGTAAGGGCTTGCCTAAAGTGACTTGGCTTACTCCAAATTGCTCCCTTGAAGTTGCAGCGGGGAAATCATGGAGATATAGCCAAACAGTGTGATTGTGTTTGTGTGTGTGTGTGTGTGCACGAATGTGTAAGGTAAGAAGTCCACCCTACTCTCTTTGCTATTCAGTCAGCTATGAGTTGCCTCTTTGGTAATCTGAGGGCAAAATTTGAACTCGGCGGACCAGGTTTGTCTCTGACTTCTCCTTAAATAGGTTGTCAGATCAGAGCCTCATCACACAGCTCCTGACACACTAAAGTTATCGAATGGTAAAACCAGCAGCTATGTTTGGAAGCTGTTACATCATACATATATTGTGTTTTTAAAATTTTTCTTTGTGGACTAAAATAAAATGGGTTAAGTGATGGCACTCTAAAGCCTGGAATTAAAACATGATTCCTATTTTTCGAAAATTTCTTTGTTGCTCAAACCTGAGTCATCCTCATTGGATGTGCCTTTTTTTTTCCTTTATTTTCCCTCCCGGCAGTGGCAGTGATCAGAGCGTCAGAGCTGTGGGCCGCCATGGAGCCAGAGCTGCTCGTCACCGTCAGGACTGAGCTGGAGCCCACAAGTGAAGAAAAACGGGAGCAGCAGCAGGAGGAGAAAGACGGGGATTTAGAGGAAGAAAAGGAGGCAGAAGATGCCCGAGCAACTGCAGTTGTGGTTGCTCAGTACCTTCGCGTCAACAAATACAGGTGACGCCAATCACCACTGCTGTCCTCAGAGACAGGTCACTACCTCAGGACTTTTTTTCCCCCTCTCACACACTTGGGTAACCATTTGATGTTTGTTTATTTTGCCTTCTCCCCTCCATAGGAATGCTGTGCGGCTTTGTATAAGAGCCCACAGCTGCTTCCCTGAATCTGAGATGTTTGCCTCTCTGTCAACTCTCACCCCAGACACTCTAATGGACACACTTGCTCGGCTTTTTAAAGGTAAAACCCCAGTCGTGCAACATAAGTGCTCTCTGCCGTGACTCTTAATAGAAGTAAGATTGAACACATTAAGATTCACCTCTCTTTTGTTCCTTTTTATTGGAGGAAATTCATGTCATATTAACTTTCAGTGTCAATTCATTTCAGCTGACCTGCCCATAATATCTGGCATTACGAATATGTATATTGCAGATATATTTAAGAGCACAGGACCCTGCACTTAACAAACCAGCCGTCTGCTGTCGTATAATGTGACTTACCATGGCACATAAGGTCTGCTAACCCCATCAGATTCCCATTTTTGAGTCCCTCTAGAAATTAAGTATTGGAACATAAGAATAATTCTTAAGTAGTGCTGGATTTTTCACATCGGCTGATACATTTCTTGAAAAGGAACCTTAGAGCCACATCAGATTTTCCCTTTTTGTTTTGGAATGCTGTTTTTTATTTTCTTAAATGTTTGTAAGGTTTACTTAAATTTTGCAATTACCCACATCATATGAACTTCATATTTAAACTTTTTTTTTATCAAAACCACAGCCACTGCATTACATAAAGTTGCATGTCAATTATCAGTATTTCTTTAATAGATGTAATTTATAGGTTCAATTGAAGTCCATCTATCTTGCCCATGAATTTACACTGTTCTCAGCACAACACACTGTTACTGTAGCCCAGGAGTCATATTAACCAATTATTTTCAATAATTAATGAGGACATTGTAACACTGAGGGCTATTTATCACAACAGTCACCCCTTTGTGCAGTAAGAGCACACGCTTGCAGGGGAAATCCCATGTTCATAGAGTCCTGCAGACTTTTGATCACTTCACTTGTGATATAAAAACTGACGTGGTGCCCTTAATTCCAGGCTCCAGTGTGGAAGCCGCATACAGGTTCAGCCCTCAAAGCAGGATAACACGACTGTGAGAAGTAGTTTGAGGCAATGACCCAAAACCAAATGGCAGACACCTCTGCAGCATCTGTTTCGTGTGGTTTTGGCATGATTTGTGATGCATAGCCAGTGTCTCTGTTCATCGGTTCTCTCCATTAACTTAAATCTATGAAATTTATCCTGCACACTGTATTTGAGTTGTTTTTGAAAAATAGGTGCTACAGAATAGACAGTGACTTTTTGTCAAAAGTGAAAATTGACGTAATATAATTATGACAGAAGTACACTTCATCAACATGCAGCAACCGCAGGATGTGTTGAACGAAAAAGCATCGTTCTATAAAATGCTTCTGTGATTCCTATTTTTCCCCCCTATTTTTTGTTTTCCTCAGGCTCTGACGAGGACACGCCTGAGCTCAGCCAGAACCTACCCCCGACTCCGCAGAAAGAGGGGGAGGAAGAGGGGGAGGATGGTGAGCTGAAGAAGCAGGAGATGTTGGTGCAGTACCTGAGAGACACAGAAACCTTTGCGTTACTAGTCGAGAAAGCGATCTCGGTCATCAACACCATGCTCTACTTGAAAACCACCTCAGGTAGACATGAACACACACCAGATAGGATTTAAACACTTACTCTGTAATGAGATGCAAGTATTCACAAATCCTACAATGAAAGTGTTCTGTGCTTTTAGTGGTCCAGGAGGCCGTGCAGTTTTGCGTGACAGTGTGCGAGTTCAGTGTCGCCAACTCTGTCAGTGGAGTGAGGAAGATGTTGCCTCTGGTTTGGTCAACTGATGCTGCCATCAAAGATGCTGTTGTTCAGGCCTACAGACGCCTCTACCTGAACCCCCAAGGAGACACCACCAGGTTTGTAAAAACTCCCAAAACCGACCATTAATAATAGCAATACCAGAGCTGCTCATCCAGCAAATTTGTGGTTTTAACATAAAGCTTTTTTGAATAAAATATTAAATCCATCAGTTTTCTTGTGATTTTGACCTTTGAGTAACGTAGTCAGTTTTGAAGTCACCTCAGCAGGACATTAACATGAAACCACCCTGCTTGCTAATGGTAAAAACTAACTTTCATGACAGGGCAGACTACCTGCTGAGTGTGATTTGCTCAGTTACATAAAAATTAAAATCTAAATACCATATTGCAATGCGGGGGGAAAAAACTAAAAACACAAACAGAAGAGATTATTTGTGTTGTTTTTATAATGCCTGTTTCCCCTCTCAATAGGATGAAAGCCCAGACTCTTGTAGACAGTCTATCTGAGCTGATGGTGGATGCATCTCTGGGAACAATCCAATGTCTTGAGGAAATTGTGAGTAGTGATCCCTTTTTGTCTCACGTGGCACCTCCTTTGTGTGTGATGGTTAATTGTAGGAACCTGCGTATTGTAATTTTTCAAGTGTTGTCTCATTTATTTTAGTTTCATTATCCTGTATTATGGCAAGTGGGGAGTTGTAACCATCTAAACGTGTCTCTGTAGGTGCAGGAGTTCTTTGGCAGTGGCAGCAATCTGGAGTCCACTGTTGTGCAGGTTCTGTGGGAGAGGTTTACCGGCAAGAGAGAAACGTCTTCCTTATACAGGCGAGCTGCAGTGCTGCTGCTGGGCATGGCTGCGCGGTAAGACAGTTCACTTGAACACTTACGTTAAGATGAAAGCATCCTCTCGTACTATGATTTAAGAAAATGGGTTTGAAAGTTTATTTAAACAGGTTTTACTCTTTCTCATCCTTGCTTTGGTGACTGCCCCACTACACTGCCAACTCCTTTGTAGGGCAAGAAAGGGGTGATCCTGATTCTGAATTCTAAACAAAATAATTTGCAAGACCATTGCAGTAAACGACAGGCTTAGTATTTTGACGTGTGAGTGTTGTTGTTTTTAATGCGGGCAGTGCAGTCAGAGCTTGTGTATATTGGCTTTCTCACTCTGTCCTTGTTGCGATCTCATTTTGCACATGCTACACACAGTGCAGTAGAGGAGGTGGGTATGTCGACCAAAACAAATGCAGCAAGTCATAGGGTACTTAGCCATGATGCTACACAGACTATATTTAGTCTCCAATTTTGCAAAAGGCAGTCTACTCAACGTCATTTTGTTACGCAAGTGGTTAAATGTGCTGTGTATATGGATGGCTTGTTTACCATGGCTTAAGGAAAGGCATTAAGAACGGATTTAGCTGCTGGCTGGTGCTGCATTATTATGAAAGTTGGTCGTAACAATACTTTTGATACCATGTCTTTTGAGATTCTGTTACTTGATATACTATTGAATAATTATCATAACAAGTCATCTGTGAAAATGGGGAACAACTTGGATGGTTTGTTTATCTTTTGCACAGTCAAACTCATTCTCGATTCAAAATTAAAATGAACAATGTTTCATCTGTTGGCATAAAAAAATTGTATTTAAAGTTGAGTTGACTTACCGGTTTTTCATATATACATTTTTATTGACTTGGTGATCGCATAAAGGCACTTCGTCTTAATCTAGGTCCTGCCTCAGCCACTTGACATTCACCAATCCCTCTCATTCGTAAGAACACAAGCTCAGCCTCTGCTCCTCTTCATTGTAATCAAAGTCACGACCACATAACTAGGCTTCTTGCCAATGCATTTCACTGAATATACGTATATATTTTAGTGTTCCCCCTCAATCTACCTCAAAGACTGCCACTGCTGTAGGGAAGAGTGAGCAAGAGTAAAGAGAGACTATCTGTAGTCCACCCACACTGCTGCCTCTCTCTATCCAGCCAGCAGCATTCATAACATATTAAAGCTTATGTGCTTCTGCTAACCCATCCTCCCACACACATTATCTGGGCAGCAGCTGAACCTGGCGAGGCCAGCACACAGTGGTTCGGTCGATGTAGGCCAGAGAAGTTATGACTTCACTTTGCATAATCACGTGATTGTTTGACAACATAAAATGTGTACTTTATACCTCTTTGGCAAAATATCCCTTTTTCATAATTATGCATGTGAATGCAACAGGACTGAAAGGGAGGTGGTCCTCAGTAATCTGGACACTCTTTGTTCTGTGGCTCTGGGAGAAAAAGTGACCGAAGACTTTCTTCTGGCAAGAGACACGGTCATCACCATCTGCAGCATCACAGATCATGTCAGGGTAAGAAAACATTTCCTGTTGACTAGAGAGTTGCGTTAATGCCAGTCTGGGTTATGCTGAGTCGGCGTGACTGTGTCGATAAATGCTTTTTATGGGCCAAGTTTCCTGGAGTTGAAAATAATTCCTTAATTACAACTCCTATTTACCCAATCTCAACATCAACTGCTGGCAATATTTAGCATTAACATTTTCAAAACAAAGATGTTATTTTAAATTATTACCTTTGCATTTTAATTGTTATTGCTGCACTTAAATATCACAAACGTCTATTTAATAAGTGTCTCAATTGCCTTATTCTCATTCATGAGCTAAACTGATAGTTGTTGCAGTGGTTTGAGCTCTTATGGACATGATCAAGACTGGTCCAAAAAAAAGTAATGCACTGTTTTCTCATTCATCAGAGAGCTTATTGGAATGATTGGCCTCAGGCAGGTTTTAAATCATTGCTTGCCCTTCCTGACTCGATGTATGGGGAATTCTTTTGTAGAGGAGTTCATTAGCAAAATTAAAAAAGAGCCAGGTGTGAATACATCTTTACATTCTCACTGACAACATTAAATCCTATAAACAACGAGATACTCATGTGATATTGCTGTCTCCATCAGCAATCCAAAGGAGCTCCATTCCGACTGCCCCAAGACCATCAGCTCTTCACCTGTCTCACACAGGCCATTGCAGAAGGTACTGGCTGAAGGTTTTTTTTTTTTTTTGAGAAATGTATTTCGTTTGTCATCCTCCACTGTCCGCTCCTGTCGGTAATTGCTGCAGGTGTGGTGATGGAAGACCCGTACTGGCAGAGTTTCATGGAGCAAGCTGTCCGTCTCATCTACTTCCTGGCTGAATCTCCTGACCAGCTGTGCTCCCGGCTGCTCCAGCGCAGCGCTCGCCTCCTACTTGATCAGATTGCAGAGGGCGGGGAAGTCAACAAGGAGGATGGCCAAACACAAGACGGATCTCAAGAGTCCAGTGAGCAGGGCGAACAAGGTGAGCGTCCCGTGTGCTAAGCATCATGTGATGAAGCATTTGTTAACTTTGAATTCCACACTGACAATCGTGACCTGCTGCAGCGCTCCCTGCTGTTTCAACGTGCTCTCTAATCACACGTGTGCACTCGTGTCTCCGTCCTGCAGTGAACTGCGTGTGTCTGGCCCAGCTGTTGTCTCAGTGTGGCTGCGTGGCTTTCTGGCAGGTGTCTCACCTGGAGCGCAGCGTGAGCAGCGAGCTTCGGCGGAGGAGGGGAGAGACCGAGGAGAGGGAGGAAAAGGAAAAGGGCCCATCAAGCAAAGCCAAGGTCTGCAAAGACTTACAATAGGCTTGTGCATAAAGTCTAATACTTTTATAATAGAGCTGTAACTCACGATTATCTTCACGTTTTTGAAAATTGCAGAACGTGTTCTCGAATAATCAGTTAGTTGTTTGGTCTATACAAACGTCAGAAAATGATGAAAAATGTTGATCAGTGTTTCCCAAAGCCCAGGATGACACCATCGAATGTCTTTTGTCCACAATTCAATTATCTGGAGTGAGAGGTAAAGACAGAATATTTACATTTTAAGAGGGTGAATTAAAAGTACTTTATCAATTAGTTGCCAGATATGGAGACTAATTAATCATTTGCTGGAGCTCTGGCTTAGCTGTGTATCCAGTACAATGCAATGAAGTAGCACATTGTGTTATGTGGAAATAAAATAAAATTGTGGCTGTTTATTACTTTTTTCCTTTCGCTGTGTCCATATTAACTGCCAAACTAGTGTACAAACTTGAGAAAGTATTTTTTTTACAGCCAAGTTGTAGACTATTTAATATTGAGCAGTGTTCTTAGTGAAATTTGATCTTTTCAAAAACTAATTGTGTGAATATCTTGTCAAGTAATTGGACTATCTGAAAATCATTAATTTCATAATGGCATTGCTGGATCATCATCATCATAAATCTGCATCGGAATCCTTTAACTTTGTCATTTAACCCGAAATGTCATCTGCCTCTTTTTGAAAATAGTTATGCAGGCACCTACATTCACGAGATGCTAAACGAAGCCAGTGGGTGGCAAAAATAATTTCGACAATCAGACTGAATCTCTGCAGGGTGGCTTGATGCGATTTACTTTTGTGGCAAAGCCAGATGAGCGATGTTTCATAATTGTTTGGCCCACCGGGAAATGGGAAGATGAATGTCTGTGTAATTAGCCGAAGTTTTGTTTGTGTCGTGATCGCTATCATACAAACAGAAAATACAGTGTTGCTGCAACATGGTATGTCTCTCGGAATCAGGGGTTTATGAAAGTCATACACCACCCAAAACATTGTAAATATGATTTAAGATGTTTGTATGGATGTTTTGATAGTGCTTCCTTGCTGTAAAAATGTCACTACTGGAGTTTGTTGTAATTTTAATTCATTCAGCAAAACATGCAAGTTTATTTCTTATGTTAGAAGTGGCCTCTTGAGCAGAGCTTTGATTTTTATTATTTATTTTTTTTCTTCCAACAGCAAACGGCCAATGAAAGTGTGATGGAGGAGGACCTCGGGTTGATCGGTGCCTCAGCAGAAGATACAGAGGCTGAACTTATCAGAAAGATCTGTGAGATGGAATTACTGGCTGGTAATGACAATCTGTTTTTGTGTGGCAGTAGCTCCACTTAAGATCCCACTTTGCCCTATCAACGCTTTTTTTTTTTACACCCAGATTTTCATTTCATGCATCGCTTGTATGCTTCAACTGTCCTCTCTTTCAAGAGGAGAACCTGCTCTGTGCATTCCTTCCCTTGCTGGTGAGAGTCTGCAGCTCCCCAGGACGCTATCCCCACCCACAGCTCACCACTGCTGCCTGTCTGGCGCTCTCTCAGTACATGATGATAAGGTAAACGTATTCCCCCTCCCTATGTTGTTTCAGAATACATACTGTGCATTGAAAACTGCCAATTAAAAATAGAAGATGGGAATCACGGTCTAACCTTTAACGCTGTTCTTTCTTTGTTTACCACGTCAGCCCAGCTGTCTGTGAGGAGAACATCAGGCTAATGTTTACGGTGCTTGAGCGCTCTGCTCTTCCTGTAGTCAGGGCCAATGCCATCATCGCCCTGGGAGACCTCACCGTCCGTTTCCCCAACATTTTGGAGCCGTGGACACAGAATCTCTATGCCAGGTAATGTAATGACACATTCAATTAAATCAGTACTGTTTAAAAGGAAATTAATTTCTCACAGAAGCAGCTCACGCTCCTCACCTCTCACTCAAAACGACCTCCAATTTAATGCATATTATCATAATATCCGTAGCACGCAGGCCCACCCCCCCTCCAACCCACAACATTATAAGGAACAACCTACACCCGATGCCTCTGCTGAGTGGGCGCATTGCAAATAATGTGCCATCTCGGCTAATATTTTCATGTATTTGTGCGCTTGAGCCATCCTAATGCAGATCCCACCACCACCACAATGTCTCAGTGTGTTGTTCCTCTAAGCCCCTGAAGTGTTGTCACTGTCGTAATGCTCCGGTGAGCCACATGATGGGAAAAGTTTCCTGTCTCCATCACGACTTTTTAACGGGGTAAACAAACTTTTGAGATGATCTGTTGGCAAAACTCTCATATCTGCTGCAGTTGCCAAGGGAACCATCCAGCGTTTCATGGCTCAGAACCCACCCCCACTCGTGAACTGGGGTGGAGCCTCAGACCACCTTAGACAAGGGCACTTTTAAACAATGTACAGCTTAATTACTAGTGTGTTACAGATTGTGACTAAGCCAGTGACTAGTGTGTTTATAATTATAGAGGGATTTGAGCAGAAAGAGGGAAATAGTTTCAGGTGAAGTTGAAGGTTCCATAAGGGTTAACACTTGTAGGTAGGGAATTTCACTTTAAAACACTTAATGGTTTATGTCTGCTTCTCCTACACAAAGTTGTGCTCGTTCCCTTTTGGCCAACTTGGACGTTGAATCCGTTCTGTTTGATGATGTGTGGTTTTAATTATAATACTCGACAATGCTCACATTTGGTTGTTTTGGATATGTAAAACACTGCTCCTTTTTATAATGCGGCACTGCCCTCCTCGTGTTCTCTACCTGATAAGCATTTCATAGTTTTCCGTAATTGTCTCCCACACACCACCACCTCCACTGTTCATAAGGCTGCCACCCTGAAGCCTTCTGATAAGCGTATTAAAAATTAATTACCCCTGTTCATCGCGGTTGTACATGGCACGTCCACATGCCAATGCAAGGGCTTACAACTGTCAGATCCTCTGCCTGAAATCCTACTTTCTGGCATAAATGAGAAATGGTTAATGAGTTTCTTTTGTTGCATGGTTTTGGGTGAGGCTAAATCTAAATTGGCCTCAGAATGCTATAAGATGGCCCTGCCACAGCCTGTCCAGTCCTATTGTTTTCGGCTGAGACTGTCACAGTTGTTTGGTCTCGGTAACATCCTGCCTAATTCCAACTCTTTATAGGGAGCCTTGATTGACTAGGACTGGAAAATGAAAAATGTGCCAAAATATTACTTCAACACAAATTTCTCATGCTGGCAAGCCTGAATGGCAGTATTAGTCTATAGGTCAACAACTTCCATGTCAAACTGAAATATCACCATCACGCCGTCATTTAATTTTGTCAAGTGTAAGTGCGTGAAATTATCGATTTTAAAACTTAAGTATGTTCACAATGTTTTGTGATACTGGATTGAATTTCAACAAATTAATTGTTCACCTGCAACATTTTTTTGGCCAAACTGTGGTTCATTTTCTGTTGTGTTGAAATATCCCCACTCTTCCAACTGCATTAAAAATGAAATACTCAGATTTTAAGGTTTTGTTATATGGCAGTTTTTCCAAGATCTTATAAGTAAGAAAAGATTGCATTGTATTTAACCACTGTCCCATGATACTTAATGTCTTACCAGATTCTTGCCCATGCACAGGGTCAGTACCATGCCTTGTGACTATTTAGGTGCAGCAAAGAGCTGCTGTGTCATTCATTGATTAGCAAATGTTTATATTTTAACATGCTTGATGAAGATCGAGGACATGATCAAGTGATTGCCATTGTGAGCATCTTGGCACGCTGACATTTAACTGACAGCGCCGCAACGCGTTTGGCTACGACTTCTTTCTCATTACCAAAGAAAGAAATTGACCTAACGTGACATCCTTTTCTTGTCCAGGCTCAGTGATGAGGTTCCTTCAGTGAGGCAGGCGGCTGTGACAGTTCTTACTCAGTTGGTGCTTAAGGATGTGCTCAAGGTCAAAGGTCAAGTCAGTGAGGTGGCTGTGCTGCTAATTGACCCCGAGCCACACATAGCCAGCCTTGCTCTCAACTTCTTCAATGAGCTTGCCACCAAGGTACACACACACACACGCACACACACACACACACACACACAGAGGAGGAGACCCTTTGAAGGAGTTTGAATAACTGGAGAATTTTTTTTTCACTGTTATAAATTGACAATGTTCCCCATCAGGACAATGCCATCTACAACCTGCTCCCAGACATCATCAGTCGACTCTCCGACCCAGAGAGAGGCATGAGCTCAGAGGACTTCAATACCATCATGAAGTGAGTGTTTCTGCCCTCATGCGCGCCCTCCGTCCAGGAGGATCAGGACTAATCGAGAATGGCTTTTTTTTTTTTTCCCAGGCCAAATTTGACAGCTCAGCTACCTTAAGAGCATTGTTCCGATGCTGTGTTTTGTGTTTTCAGACAGCTGTTCTCCTACATTACAAAAGAAAGGCAGACAGAGTCTCTGGTCGAGAAATTGTGTCAGCGTTTTAGGACTGCCAAGTGAGTACACCTCCACCTCTGTTTTCATTCATCTTCATACCTTTGACTTGCATCTTTTTTTTTCTTTTTCTTTCTTCCCATTTTTCCGTGTCTTTCATTTGTGCGTGACGGAGGGGTGGACGTCTTAATTAGTGGGGGTTTTTTCCTGTGTGAGAGGAGAGAGCCACCATTAAGTGGAGTTCACAGTTCAGTTCACCCGTTACCCACACCCTGACATCTGCCTATTCGTGCATCGTGTCAAGAAAATTGTCTTCCCGGGGTGTTGAGGAATGGGGTCGGAAGGAATGGCCTAGCCAGCCTGCAGCATCCCTCTGACTCATCCATAGTCGGAGTGCTACAGAAGGATGTTTTATATTACACAATGGCAAAGTGAATTTAGATAGAAGATGCTTGTGGAAAATGAGATTTGGTCCAAATACCAGGGCAAAGCCATTTTCATGAGTAATGAGCTTTTTTTGTTGTTGTTGTTGTAAAGGTAGAATTGTATGCAATCCACATAATTTCTAATCAGGTTTAGTCCGTTCATCCTCTTACCCATCCTCTCTCCGCAGGACGGAGCGTCAGTGGTGTGACCTGGCCATGTCCCTGTCTCTACTGTCCATGTGTGAGCGGGGTTTTAAGAGGCTGCAGGAGTGCTGGGAGTGTTACAGTGACAAATTAACAGAACCGGGCGTCTACGAGCCTCTGCTCTCCATCCCCGCCAAGCTGCGCCGTGGGGCCAAACCCCAGTTTAAGGTGCTGTACATTTCACAATCGAAAGCAGATGCTCTGTTTTTAGTGGTGTGGTCTTTTGTGCTAACTGATGGTTACTTTGTTTGCCAGACTCAGGTAGATGAGTTTGAAAAGCGGCTGACCGCAGTTCACACACGGGGGCTCGAGAATGTAGAAAGCCCTGAGATGGATGAAGAGAACCAAAAAGAGGGAGGGTCTACTGAAAAGACGGTCACATGCACCCCTCTGCCTGCCAGAGGCCGGACTCGGGCAAAGAGAGGTCAGTAGGCTTTTATTTTGAAGGTTGGTGTCTCCTGTAAATGGGCCTGCGTGAGGCGAAAAATGCCCCCTTTTTTTGCTGTTGTTACTGCAACTATACAGTTCTTTTTTTTCCCTCCATCCAGGTCAGTCAAAGGCATCTCTGTCCAGCCGTAGTGATGCAGATTTTGTGACTCCCCAAAAATCTCGCAAATCTAAGAAAACAGTGATAACCTTCAGTAGTGATGAAGAGGATGACGAAGAAGAAGGTGAGTGCAGTTGCTCTCAGTGGGGCGGGTTCCTCTGCACCTCCAACTGTGTTCTCATCTTTAACATACAAGTTTGGAATGTCAGATGAGTTCAGGGCAATATGTTGGATGTTTTTGACCAACAAACTGAGCAAATACATAACACAAAGCAACACATTTTCAGATTTTAGAAGCTGGAACCAGGGAACTTAAGGATATTTTTGCTTAAACATTTTGCTTATCTTAAATAATCTACAATCAAAGTGGTTTCTGATTTTTTTTTTTTTGTTAAATTTTACATTTGGTATTAATCCCCACTTATTATTCCATTCTGTTTTTGTGTATGTATTTTGTAACTCTTGACAGCTTCAGATGATTTAGAACTGTGTATGGCAGTGAGCTCGGTCATGACTTTCATTGAGTTTTAATCTTTTTTTTTTTGGTTTGTTTGTCTGTTTTTGAATCAGATGCTGTAATGGCGGAAAGCGAGACCCCTAAAGTGACGACACCGATTGCCCGCACGTCCCGCCGAGCTCGCCTCAGAAACTGATTTTCCATCTTTGTTTTTATCTTTTTTCCCCCCCTGTATTTTATAAAAACTTTATTCTTATCCAATTGGATTTTTACACATTTTACTTTCTTTTAATATTGTATATTTTTTAACACATTTTGGTACCTAGCACCAACTATAGCATACTGATGATGAATCTAATAATCGAAATCAAGGCCCTTTTTTTTAAAACATTTTTTTTAATAATAAACCTGGTTTGGTTTAAAGACCGTTGCAGCTGTCTGTCTCAGTTTGAGGTGCGTCACTGCGCACGTGAGAAAACACGAAAATCCGACACTAAAACGTGTGAAGGTTTGTGCGTCTGCTGGATTATGTCAAGTGAATTTATAGCGCCGTTACAAGCGGCTTTGAATGCCTACTCGCGCTGTGTTTGGACAACAGTGTTTAACGGGCCGTCACAGCTTGCCCAGACAGAATTACTACCACACATGCTCCTCCACTTCACTTCCACTTTTCCTTAATTCTCCCCTCTGTTCCCTGTCATGTCTGTTGTTTTTTTCTTCTTCTTTTTTATCAGATGAGAAACACTGACTACACAACCTGACTGGCGGTTTTTTACATTTTTTTTTTTTTTTT
>CAAKHG010020057.1:12733-68292 GCA_901007715.1 Dactylopterus volitans
TCCTACTGGACTCCCGCTTGTTTCCCTCGTTGTGATGTTTTTTTTTTTCTTTTTTTTCTACATTTTTTTTATACACAGTCTCAACAAGTTGACTTATCAGCACACCAGTTCACCCCTGAGTGCTGCAGTGTTTTGACTGTAACACTGTCTGTGCAGCAGTATGATTGCGTGCTCAGTTTATTCATGTTGATATGAATGTATGTCCGATATTAAGATTACTGTGTTAATTGCTTTTCACTGCAACTTCTTCATGCATGTGATGTTGATGCCTCCTGAATGCTGCTTGGCAACTAATTATGCGCCAGACTATTGTGCAGTCACTCCAGCAAGAGAAATATTTATACTATTTGGTGTCACTTATTCTTTAATTTGTTATGAAAAAGCCCCACTATTATCAGATCCTGAACATTGCAGTTTCTCACACTAAAACTCATTGAGGAAGATGGTAAGTTGAGAAAACCTGCTTTCTTCTACCATCTTCCAGCGCTTAACATGGGCAAATGCAGCAAATGCCACTCAAGCTTCTCACTGTCGTGTGAAGTGTGCTGTCAGCCTTATTTAAGCATGTAATTTAAAAAAAAATGCATTTATTTCCTTTTCTTTAGATGAGAAAGTCATGGCAGATGATGAGTTCACCTGTGACCTGTTTCGGTTCTTGCAGCTCCTTTGTGAGGGTCACAATAATGGTGAGAGCGGCTCATATTGCGAAGGACGGGAGAACCATGTTTCATTAAGACATGGTGCCATTTCAGTAAAAACGCCCTCTGTCTCGACACAGATTTCCAGAACTACTTGCGAACGCAGACGGGCAGCACGACTACCATCAACATCATCATCTGTACCGTGGATTATCTCCTCCGACTGCAGGTACAGCTCCACCACCTGAGCTGTCAATAAACATCAAGATAATAACATTTAAAATGCCATATTTTGGTTTGTATTGGTAAAAGAATTATACAGGACACTTCACATGCAATTGAATATATTATTGTTCGGTTTGCTCTCCAACCTGTGTCTTCTTTTTCTTGTGCAGTATGGAAGACCACAAAATCTTATATTATCAGAATGCTGCAAGTAATTTGCCTGTAGTTTATTAAATTGATCATTGAGGGATTTACTGTATGTGCTAAAAAAAAAATACCATTAATGTGATGTACTATATATTTAAAATTAAAAACATGGAATGGGAATACCATCCTTACACTGCTTTCTCCCTGTAAAGGAGTCGATCAGTGATTTCTACTGGTATTACTCTGGCAAGGACGTCATTGATGAACCAGGGAAGAAAAATTTCTCCAAAGCCATGACTGTGGCAAAGCAGATTTTCAACAGTCTCACTGAGTATATCCAGGTAAAATACAAAGAAATCCGGTCTTGACGTAATCCGTGCATCAGTCGGTGGCGTTTTGTGACTGACGGTGTCTCTGCAGGGCCCTTGCACTGGCAACCAGCAGTCCCTTGCCCACAGCAGGCTGTGGGATGCCATCGTTGGCTTCCTTCATGTCTTTGCTCACATGATGATGAAACTGGCACAGGTACGCGCGCACGACTTAATCCATTACATTTTTTCACATGAAACACATTTGTTTACCGTAGCTTCTACACACAAAGTCAGCGTTGCCCTTCTGCAGCTGCATTCAGGGGATGAGCTTCTAGACCTGCAGTAATGTTGTATAATCACTATCGACGGAATGAATCTGACATAGCTTTTATCTCAGGACATATTTTACTTCTGGTGGCCATTACAGAAATGAATCATTACTGTGAAAGGCAGAAGGTTTTTTTTTTCCCTTGTTCCCCAAATGTGGATTGCATATTGTGGGAAAAAAAAAGCTTTTTCATTTTGGCTTTCTCTCATTGCCATGAAGCTATAAAGTCAACATATCACTTGTCGTACATTGTGGAGGTGGCAGTCCACAAAATCATCTCATCATTGGTAAACCTTCAGAGGAGTCTCTCTGTGGCTGTTTGGTGGAGTTTACCTCTGCTGGATGATTGTCATGCATATAACAGTATCGGCCAAAAGCTCCTTACATGTGCATGAAAAAAAAGGCATACAAGATCATAAACATGCGTGCAACAAACTGTTTACTATGTGGCCGCTTAGCCTGCATACGACACCCTACTGCCTGAAAGCAAAGTCAGAGTATGACTGTTTTTAAAGTAGCTCCACACTTTTAACATTAATGTTAAATCTGGCCCATTTTGCAAAAGACATCACGGCAGGTAAATAATGAGATCAGTGATGGCTGAATTCCTTTTGCTCTAGATGTAGGGTCCTGCTATGGTGCATGCTGGCTCACTGTCACACTGCCATGGCTGTCATGGCTCATTGGAATGGAATTCAGTTATTATTGATATTAGACGTATAACTTGAACTTTTCTGTCTATAACAAGTCCCAATGCCTTTTGACGTAGCTATCAAATAACATTTTTCCTGAGCTCTACACTGGCACACATGAAGGTGTAAACTGAACACAAAGTGTGGAATCACAGTGGTTGCAGGACGTACGTATGGCGCAGCTTTTGTGCTTCAAATTTAAGGGCAGGGTGCTTTACATGGAAGTCACATGACTTTTCCACTCTGTTCAAGTGCAGTAATTCTTTGTGAATGACAGATGCTAATGGTGCACAGCTTTTATGAGGGCGTACCTTTATTTTGCATGAATAACCCTTTAATCACACTCATTCACTCGTTAGAGATCATCCATGCGTCATCATTACGCCGTCAGATTGGCATATTCTAATGCATACAACGCACCTAACAGGAAATCATTTTTGCGCTGTTCTTAATTTTCCTAGATATCAGCTGTTCTGTGTTACTGTCATAGTATTTGAGATGCTGTGATCCAGCAGGGGAAATGAGTTATTTTAAGTGTAAAGTGTATATTCTAAACAAAATTCCAGTATTACAAATACTGTATGAGTTAGAGGGTCAAACAACATAAACGTACCATAGTCAAACACTGATGTTATACTGTCCAGCTTTTTTTTTTTTAATGTAAGTGTTTGCAATTGTTTAAAGGCTGAATAATGTATTGATTATCTAAACTGTCTTCCACATGTTCAATGCAGGGTAAAGTATGTATCCATTTCATTTATCTATTGATGTGATATTGTGTTTACAAGTTTGTTATTCATTTAATGTTGCTTTCACTTATCAGGTTGTTTTATACTCACCTGCTTTTTAAAATTAATATTACTGGGTTTTAAATTGCTTAAATTGGAGAAGTATTTGCATCTATATCTCAATGAATGCTAGTATTTCTTTCAAATGCTGAGGCTCCTTTCTTTCAAAACGAAATAGAGCACAGTGCAAAGGGAAAGCTTTAAACAGCAGATACTTTAAAACCTCGTTCAACACATGGGCTTTTCAGATCAAAATATTTATTTTTCTACAGTTTTCAGATTATTTCTAAAACATCATCCGGATGATGGGATTTAAAACAAGATGGGTTTTTTTTTTTATGCATTAAATGTACAGTGTGTAGTATCTGGGAGGATCTTTAGGTAGAGATGAAATATTATGTTTATTACTATATTTTAAGTAGAGTATATTTGAAGCACTTCAAAGTAAGAGATGATGTATTTTCATGAGCATAGAATTGGTGCTATAAATGTTTTAATGAGGAGTTTTGAAATCTATTAATGGGAAGACAGTGTATAGTGAGCTAAATGTCAGTAACTAAATACTTTAAAGATTTAATTCATATCCCGAATGGGAATTAATTGGTCAAAAACATCCAAGATAGGAAGAACTGAGGATGGGACATTACTGACATACATTTCCAGTCTTTTTCATCTGCAGATAAAGATAGAAAAGGACCCGGATTGTAAAAGGAGGCAGATCCAGTCAGAGAATATTATTGTACACTTTGGGCTAGATGTTCCAAGGAGAGAGAAGTGAAAGGCAAAATTTCAGAGTCCAAAAGTCCAAACACTAGAAATAAGTACAGAGGCAGGGGTCCTCGGGCAGACAACGCTGCAGCCAGCAGCTAAAGTGGAACTGCTCAGGAGGGCGACCCCAGAACCAGCGAGTGACAGGGGAGGGACTGCAGCATGGGAACTGGAACTATGCCTGAGGCTGTGACAAGGTGACCTGCTGCAGCTCAGATGCTGAGGTCTTTGAAGGCTACAGCTTTTAGTTAATTTTCCAGTTCTTATTTTTCTAGCCTTACTTATTTCACAAAGTTTTAAGGAGGGCACAAAAAAAAAGAACATTCATCATTTTCAAACCTTCAGCCATGTCAAAAACATCAGACCAAAGTGAGAAAATGTATTGCGACCCAAGTCCTACTCCACTCTGAAGTGCCACATTATATAGCGACATGAACATATTATCATAATATTCTCTTAACAACAAAGCATCTTGCCTGCTTTACCTTGAGCAGCGCCGATGAATTTTTAAATCAAGACCATTACAATTGAGACCAAACATGTTTTTAAAACGTATTTTTCTCGATGAAATTTTAACAGCGGAGCAGGTGACTACAAAACTTTCTGAGAAAGGGAATGAATTTTAACCTCCACTGTTGGAGTATACATTTTAATATGTGATTATTTCTTGTTGGAATATACATTTTAATGTGACACCCCGAGTGCACACATTTAACAGGGTTTACAATTCTGTTGCCATTTTCGTTCACTAATAATTAACCTGTCGGAAAGTGCCTTTAAATTTGTGGTGTGTCTTTGTGGCGTCCGTGTTGTTTTGGGTCTAACTCTATTTTATCATCTATAAAACAGTAATATATGATGTTTGAATGTGTATTTCATGAATATACTCAACTCTTCAAATGAAATTCTGTTTCTGTGACTGCATTTCATGCCACATCTAGGATTTGAGGTTTTATTTCATCAACATTTAGGGTTTTCAATCATACGAATATTTAAGTATTTGGTTAGTGTTTATTGCTCTTTACATTTTTATCATATTTGATACAGTTATCCTAACCATTAGGATGGTTAAGATAATAAGAGCTACTTTATAAAATAAGGTTATAAAGTAGCTCTCTCATAGTAACTGACACACAAATTCACACTGACAAGCATTTGAAGCCAAAGCTTTTAGTTGTTTTTTTACAGCCCCCCTCAGTTGTGAATGCGAGTGTATGCGATACACACTGTATCTAATGTAGTCCTCACATAACCGTGGTTGACCATATGTTAAAATAATTCTGTGTGATTACTGTGAGCTGTTGACACTCTTTTATTTGTGTTTTCCACTTTACCAGCATCTCTATAAATCAATGTGAACCCCTAATACTTTTATTAAGTGACACGCTAATCTAATGCCGTTACTTTAAGATCTCGTGTCTTTTTATGGTCCTAGGATTCCAGCCAGATTGGTCTGCTGAAGGAGCTCCTTGATCTGCAGAAAGACATGGTTGTTATGTTACTCTCACTGTTGGAGGGTAAAAACAGTTTTTTGGGTTTTTTTTGTTTTTTTTTTATCTGTCCCTGTCTTATATTTTTCAAAGCTCTGTTTAACTCTGACTTTATATGATTCAGGTAATGTGGTGAATGGTACAATTGCCCGGCAGATGGTGGACATGTTAGTGGAGTCCTCCAGCAACGTGGAGATGATCCTCAAGTTCTTCGACATGTTCCTCAAGCTGAAAGACATTGTGGCTTCGGATGCTTTCCGCGATTACATCACTGACCCTCGAGGGCTCATCTCCAAGAAGGACTTCCAGAAGGCCATGGACAGTCAGAAACAGTACACCCCCTCAGAAATCCAGTTTCTTTTGTCCTGCTCGGAAGCCGACGAAAATGACATGATCAACTATGAGGAGTTTGCCAATCGTTTCCAGGAACCTGCCAAGGACATCGGCTTCAACATCGCAGTGCTGCTCACCAACCTGTCTGAGCATGTCCCCCATGACACCAGATTGCAGAACTTTCTAGAACAGGCAGAGAGCGTGCTCAACTACTTCCGCCCTTTCCTGGGACGCATTGAAATAATGGGTGCTAGCAGAAAGATCGAGCGCATCTACTTTGAAATCAGCGAAGTCAATCGCAAGCAGTGGGAGATGCCGCAGGTCAGAGAGTCCAAACGCCAGTTCATCTTTGATGTCGTCAATGAGGGGGGCGAATCAGAAAAGATGGAGATGTTCGTCAACTTCTGCGAGGACACCATCTTTGAGATGAACATAGCCTCGCAAATTTCAGAGCAGGAGGAGGAGGAAAAAGGTGAGGAAGATGATGAAGGGGATGAAGGTGGAGGTGAGGCAACACAGGGAGGGGCTAATGGAGGAGGTGATGAGGACAGTAACGGAGAGGAGGGGCACCCCGAATCAAGCTCAGCTTTTGCGGACTTCATAAACAGCATGTTAAGCTTCTTCAGCATTTTCACCTTCCGTAATCTTCGGAGACAATATCGCAGAGTGAGGAAGATGACCTTGAAAGAGATAGTGGTGGCTTTGTCCAGGTTTTTCTGGACCATCCTCATGAGTATACTGCACTTCATTTACAACGTGTGCAAAGGCTTCTTTATGATAATTTGGCACACACTGTTTGGAGGTGGTTTAGTGGAGGGGGCCAAAAATATCACGGTGACTGAGATTCTGGCAAGCATGCCAGATCCCACACAAGATGATGTGCATGGTGATGGACCTGGGGAGCTGGGGACAGGAGAGGAACAAGACACCGGAGGGGTTGCGGAAACGGGAGAGACTGGAAGTGGAGAGGAGGAGGAGGAGGACACCCAGGAAAAAGAAGGTGGAAGGATACCAGGTATTGATGCGCCGGGTGGACTTGGAGACATGGGGGTCGAGGCACCTGTGGAACCTCCAACTCCTGAGGGAACTCCCATAACCAAGAGAAAAATGGTGCGTTTTTGTTCCTCTGGTGAGGTTTAGTGATTCAGCTGCGTTTCTGTTTTCACTGAGCCGTCTCCCAAAATGACAAGAAAAAGTCTTGTAAGTCTCTGTCGAGGGGAGTGTTTGTGACTATTATGTCTTTTGTTTTGATTACAGCAGCCAGAAGAGGCTGATGCAAGCCAGAAGCCTCCAGAGCCTGCACCAATTGAGGAACCTCCTCCAGAGCCTGAAAAGGCTGAGTACGGGTCAATCAATTGATTTTTCTCTTGCCTACTCCCTTTCCTCTCAACCGCTTGCACAAAAAAAAAACCAGACAAGGTTTTTTAGCTGCGACTCCATATTGTTGAGATGTTACTTAAACAACGCGGGATGGGTTTTAAGTGTTTAAATTTGCAGATTCCAGCTGTGGTGCACCATGATTTCATTAATGCTGGTTATGTTTTCAGCGTTGAAACTGGAGAGAAAGCGGAGAAAGAACCTCAGGCGGAGGAGACCGCACAGCTGCAAGAGCCAAAGAAATCTGCGGCAAAAAAAGAAAAGAAGCAGAAGAGGGCCGGGGGCTTTCAAATCTGGACTGAGCTGGAAACGCAGAGAAATAAGTTCATGGTGACGTGTTTGCCACTTCTTATTCCACAGAACTCCTCGCTCTCGTTATTTCGAGTTGCCTTCTCACACAACAACCCGCTAATTGAAACTTATTTGTCTCTCTTTTGTAGAACTACCTCTCCAGAAACTTCTACAACCTGCGATTCTTGGCTCTGTTCCTCGCGTTTGCCCTGAACTTCATTCTGCTCTTCTACAAGGTGAAGACATAACTTTGCATATAAAACCGCTTGTCCGGTGTAAATGACATATTCCACAATCCAGCGTGCTGAGAATGTGGAGCATGGGTTTTTTTTTTTTTAAAAAAAAGAGAGAAACAGGAGTGACGCATCTGCTAAGCTCCTCGTTGCAGTCCGCGTGGAGCTCAACCGAAGACGGCTCTGTTGTGTGACGCCCGCGTTGCTCTGTCCAACGCAGGTGTCCGACACGCCGCCCGACGGTGAGGACATGAAAGGGTCCGGCCTCTCCGAGGGGAGCGGGTTTTTCGAAGGCTCTGGTATATTCGAAGGCTCGGGCGAAGAGGCTGAGGGATCTGGAATGAGTGAGGGCGATGAGGATGAGGAAGACGTCCCGGTGTATTTTTATTTAGAGGAAAGCACCGGCTACATGCAGCCCACGCTGGCCTTCCTCGCCATCCTGCACACCGTCATCTCATTCATCTGCATCATTGGATACAACTGCCTCAAGGTATAATGTTAAAGAATGGCCCATTCAGCATCTAAAAATACACAGGCGGAACGGTATTATGTTCCAGGGGGAGTGTAAATGTGAAAAACAAAAAATAAATAAATAAATAACTTGAACCATGAAAACTAATTCAGTACATGACAACTTTCATTTCCAAGCAAGAAGGCTGAAACCAATCGAAGCTGCTTTCATGTGTTAACTCATTTCTGTTGTGATCATTTTTGCTGGTTTCATGAATGTTCTCTGCTTTTGTTTGCAGAGGACGGTTATGCAATAGTCACGTCATTTTGAGGCCCACTTTCATGATTTGGATGATAGACTCTAATTGACAGTAATTTGCTTATTCCCGACTTTTCCGTCAGATTCCGCTGGTGATATTTAAAAGGGAAAAAGAGCTTGCAAGAAAACTGGAGTTTGATGGCCTCTACATCACTGAGCAGCCCGAGGACGACGACATCAAGGGCCAGTGGGACCGACTGGTCCTGAACACGCCGTACGTAGGAGAAGGATTACGCGGCTTCCCATCAGATGTCTCTGCTTCAAGTCAAGAATTTTCAAATACCCACCACACCGCCACTTCTGTAATAAATGCTGTCCCTTTTCTCACAGCTCTTTCCCAAACAACTACTGGGATAAATTTGTCAAGAGAAAGGTCAGTTTGCTCGGCTTCCGGCGGGTTTTGAATTGTTTCATGTGGAGCATGTTAACACGAAGGATCTGTGCGCAGGTTTTGGATAAGTATGGAGACATTTATGGCCGAGAGAGGATCGCTGAGCTCCTGGGAGTCGACTTGGCCTCCCTGGATGTGAGTCAGCAGCACGAGAAGAAACAGGAGGAGCCAGACAACTCCGTGTTCGCGTGGTATGCCCGGAGGACACATCTGGCATCTTGACCCTCACGATGAGGAAGATCCTGCAAATTACGTCACATGAAAAGTTATTATTGAATGTCAACCACTTTTGTTGTCTGTTAAGGTTCACTTCCATTGACATCAAGTACCAGATCTGGAAATTTGGTGTCGTGTTCACGGACGGTGTAAGCAAATGCAACATTTTTTTTTTTTTAAACATACTACATAGACACCAGAGGCCTGTACTACAAAGCTGGATTTTCTGTTACTGAGGTAACTTCAGGGTTAACCCTGGGTTCACTTCTTACCAGGGTAAATCACCATGGTAACTTACGCTGAGCGGCTAACCTGCTCCGCAGCAGGTTAGGTTCTGGATAAGAGATCAACCAGTATAAAAGTGCCACCTCCTGACTAATCAGTTCTCTTGGAAAATGGCCTGCCCATCCTTAGAAGATCCTGTCGAGCGCTTAGGAGAGGAGGAGTTTTTAGGGATCGTTGCAATCCTTTTGCTCTCCCCGAAGACATCCCGTACCAAAGCTGCCGATTTTCATCCGATGGACTGCGCTACATTTGTCGACTGATGGAGCCATATGTTGCAAATGTGACGCATCGCCGTCGGGTGTGAGCTGCAAACAATGTCAAATAAATTCCATTGATTTCGTTCAATACAACAGAGACAGCGTGGAGAAATAAATACTCGTCACTGAGCACAATAAAGTACGTTTTTGCACTTCCCAAGTCCGTTAGGCTCCGGTGAGGTGGCATCTGAAATAATGAGGTTGATAACCATGGCCACACACGGCATAACTGCAGTCACATGAATTTACGGTGCGCAACACCTACCTTGTGCCGTCGTGGTGAGGAATTAATATTCAAAATCAAACGCGCTCACACGGCGGCGCTGAGCCTGAAAAAAACGTAATGGAAAATATAAAAGAAAGGAAGGGCAGTGAGGAAGCGCTAAGCCCGAAACGTCTGTGCGTAGTAATGAAGTGAAAATGAGTGATCAGAGAGCTGCCTGTTTATATTGTCCGATGAACTGATATCGTATAATCTCACAAATTTAGCCATTAACAGAGTCTGCAGTTTCATGCCGGCATTCCTTCGCGGTTCTTGCTGCAGCAACAGTGTTGCTTTTGGCCTGCACGGTATGTTTGAATACTTCATATTTTTTTGTGAAGAATAATTGTCTGCTCTTCCATTGTGAGGCAGGCTGCTCTGCGGGGTTTCTCCATGTTTGCGATTGGTGCGACGCTGCAAACCCCGCCCCTTTTATGTGAGCGCGCGGTGATCGAGATCGGAAAGCCCTGAGCTGAGTTAGCGAGCTGATAACCAGCTTCGTAGTACTAACAAACCTAACAGAGAGATACCCCGGGTATGTTCATCCAGCTTCGTAGTACAGGCCACGGCTATATTATATATAACTTGAAACTATGCTGCACTACGCTATTGGAAACAATAATGATAATTAAGTTCCAATGTGAAAAAATTAACACCGTGCAGGACAAAGGAAAGAACATATTATGGTGCGTAAGACATATTATGATACACTACATGTCAGTGGACTCTGATATATTTTACTGTGCCGCACCACACCACACATCAGCGTATGGATGTTTTTTCAGACTTGCGTTCCCTTCTCTGTTAGACCTTCCTCTACCTGTGCTGGTACATGGGCATGTCTCTGCTCGGCCACTACAACAACTTCTTCTTCGCCTGTCACCTGCTTGACATCGCCATGGGTGTCAAGACCCTGCGCACCATTCTCTCCTCAGTCACACACAACGGCAAACAGGCAAGCGCGGCGAAGCACTCGGAGGAGTTTCCACCCTTTTTGTTTTTGCCTCGGCGTGACGGATGTAAAGAGCCCCGCCTTGTTTTTTGTTTTTCTAGCTCATGATGACGGTGGGCCTGCTAGCGGTGGTGGTGTACCTTTACACCGTGGTCGCCTTCAACTTCTTCCGCAAGTTTTACAACAAGAGCGAGGACGAGGATGAGCCAGACATGAAATGTGACGACATGATGACCGTGAGTCATTGCTGGTCCGCAGCACGTACGCTCTCTGAGACATTCATATCTGCCCCCCGCCCCCTCCCCCCTGCTAAATTTATCTGTGCTTACATTACTTTGCAGTGCTATTTGTTCCACATGTACGTGGGCGTGCGCGCCGGCGGCGGCATCGGGGACGAGATCGAGGATCCTGCCGGGGATGAATACGAGTTGTATCGCGTGGTCTTTGACATCACTTTCTTCTTCTTCGTCATTGTCATCCTGCTGGCCATCATCCAGGGTAAAGACAGCACTGGTCTCCTGGAAAACAATCCTCAAACATCACGAGGAATTGTTGAGAGGGATTTTCCCGGGAGTGTTTGGCTGTAAACGGATTTTATAACCAGCTCTGATACTGACGTTTATGTGCACGTGGCGCAGGTCTGATCATTGATGCGTTTGGAGAACTCAGAGACCAACAAGAGCAGGTCAAGGAAGACATGGAGGTAAAACATTAGCCGGTTGTCTCTATTGTCCGAACCTGCTGCACGCACAAGGTGACCTAAATCGTCGTCTCTGACTTTTCCGCAGACAAAATGCTTCATATGCGGCATCGGGAGCGACTACTTCGACACGACGCCGCACGGCTTCGAGACTCACACGTTCGACGAACACAACCTGGCCAATTACATGTAAGCGCCCACGAGCGTGCGCGTGTCCGCGCGCGTGCGTGCACGTGCAAGGAGGAGAGTTTTAACACGTTTGTCCCCCTCAGGTTCTTCTTGATGTACCTCATAAACAAAGACGAGACCGAGCACACCGGACAGGTCGGTCTGATCAGTTTCATCTCTGTCCCGTCGTCGTTTTTGTTCTAACGTTCCGCGTTCTCACCGGCTAGCGGCGGCTTGCCGGCCGCTCTCAGTTTCTCCTCTGATTCTTGCTGTTGCGTCTTGCTTCAGGAGTCGTACGTGTGGAAGATGTACCAGGAGCGCTGCTGGGACTTCTTTCCCGCTGGAGACTGTTTCAGAAAGCAATACGAGGATCAGCTTTCTTAGCTGCACCCGACAAGTGCTCGACACGCGCGGAGGCAAAGTGACAAAAGCTGAGCTCGTGGTTCTGTTCGCTGCTCCTGACAAAACTCATAAGATTAACGAACAAAAATGATCGATTAATCAAACAGAGCAAAAACAACGACCAGTGAGATGAACATGAACTGGAATTCTGGTAACTTCTGTGTCATGTAAGTTTCATTGCAAAAACATTGTCTTTGCAGGTGGTAAAAAAAAATAAATAAATGGCAGCCTGCTAATGAAACAAACATATAAAGCAAATATTTTTATAAACAAAAGAAGTTCACATCAATTGCATTCATATATAAAAATGCATTAAAAATATTGTCTTTCTCGCTGCTCTGTGAAGTTTGTCATTGTTTGTGGAGGAATGAAAGAAAGCTACCTTTTTATGTGAGAAAATGACGACGTGCAACGCCAAAGCAACAGAATGTACTTGCAAGGAAGTTGATGAGTTAGATTTTGCCTTTCTGTACTTAGATCATATACCTGATAGTTTTATTTATTTATTTTGTCACTGTTTTCTCACTGTCACTATATTACAGTTCTGCTCATGTGTTTGATTCAGAGGGTGTTTTTCAATATTCAGTTTTGGTCGGACAGTGCGGTTTATCGTCTACGTTCAGCCTTAAATTATGTAATTTAGCATTTTTCAAGACATCCCAAAGTCTGTGATGGCAAATAAATTCTTCCTTGTAATGAGACACGCGGCTGCTGTTGCGTTATTTAACACGCCTGTGTTATCCTCCGGGGGACGTGGGTACAGTTTCCTGTCTGTGGGTTATTGTTAGGGTTATTGTTCGGGTTTCAATAAATTTTAAATGATATCTGAATATATCAACAAACAACTGACAAGGAATTACATGCTAAATGGTAATTAAAAGGCAGTTAAGTTTAGATTGCTAGCGGGCACCTGACAACCCCGTTTTCTCTTTGTCTTCGACATCAGTCACCGAGCTCGATCGTGATCTCGTCTCGCTTGTCGGGCCTGTCGCCCCTGGCGATGGATTAACATCCCTTGCTAATGGAAAAAAACACAACACATTTCAGCGTGTCATCGCGGCGCGTTTTATGTGTTCCAAGCAGCGCCAGACGTGTGCCTCCGTGCGGCACTCGGACCTCAGCAGGTTTTTCTGGATGAGCAGGAGCGACCCGAAGGCGTCCGATGAAAAGGGTTTTTGTGCAAAAACTGAGCCCGAACGTTTTTAAAGTCGCCAAGAAATGTTCAGATAATTCGACAGCCGCTACTTTTTTTTTCTTTTTTGTTGTTCTTAGTCGCTGATGTTTCGAGGCATCTAAAAGAGACGCAAGTCAAGCGCATAAGTTTTGCACATTCATACACAAGAACAAGGTCCAGGCGGGGCGGCTACGGCGGCCTGCGTGCGACACGTCATCGCAGCCCGTTTTCGCACCACGCCCCTGAACGGCGGGAACATCCCAGCTGAGCGGGGATTAAGGTCGGGCATTAAAAACTCACATTGAGCCTCATGTGCTTTTTCTTTTTTTTTTTCTTTCTTTTTTTTTCCCCCCCGACCGCCCCGTCCTCAAAAACATTCACTAGGCTGAGTCGGACGCGCCAACTGCGACCATGAACACGTCCGGGATCCATCGGGGGCTGCTCCGGATGCACAGTGAGTCGACGCTCCGCTTTTCACTTGTCACGTTCCCGGATTTACCAAACGGCACACTCAAGCTTCCACGATGCAGCGTGGACGCTTGATTGTGCTGGATGATTTCTCTTGTAGATAGCCGAGGCTTACTCGTGCGATACACACTTTCAGCGTGCTGCTGAATTTTTTTTTAGTGTTAGAAGGGATGTTGAGATCGGTGATGATTTCGACAGGAGTCTTAACGATCAAATGTTTTGATAACCCAAACTTTTTTCTTTTTTTTTCATACACAAACATGAATCATATTTGCCCTGCCTGGCCGCAGCTGTGTGGCGAACCAAACTGTGACTCACAATACAAAAAAGATGAGACTAGTTTCCAGTCGCCTGTGGGTTGTTTTTTTCTTTTTTTTTCACCAGCTCTCATTTTTATAATTTGGTTATGCGCTTTAAGTATGTCCATGTGGTTTTTTTTGTTTTTTGTTTTTTTTAAATATGCTGAGCATCCAGATGTTTGTGTGCGTGTGCCTGCGTGACCATGCATGCTGCTTATTGCCGTCTGATTGGTCGGGGGGGGTGCCCGCGGGCCGCTTGATCCTCCAACCATCTGACAGCGTCTAATCTGTGGGGATGATGAAACGCCAGGGTGTTTTGCGACTTTAATCCAGCGGCGCACTGCTAGCGTGATCGTTGTGACGTTGCTCAGCGCCGTCAATAAGCTTTAGGTGTGTTGTGCTCAGGATTACAAAAATATTCTTTCCGAGCGGCGCCGAGTCTCCTAATACGCTTGCTTGTTATTTACTCCTGATTTCCACTCTTTTTTTTGTTTTGTTTTTTTTGTTTGCCCTCATCTCCTGTTTGTTTGCCGCCTCTCTCATCGAGGTGGATTTATTTTCAAACACTGGAAGAAGAGGTTTCTCCTCCTGACAGCAGAAGGCAGCCTCCTCGTGTGCCATGACGCCTCGTCCCCCCCCGAGCAGCTGGTGCTGTTGCAGAGCAGCTGTGAGGCCATCGTGGAAGGCAGGGAGATCCTGGACCTGCCCAAGTTACCGGCGGGGGCGCGCAGGGACTGCTGCTTCGCTCTCATCCTGACCCAGAATAAATACCTGCTGCTGCTGGCTGACACCCCGGCCGACTGCAGGTCGGCTGGCCGCCGTGCGCGTCCATGCACCTGCGCCTTCACCTGATCCCACTCCCATCTGCAGATCCTCTTATCATGCTCTCTGTGTTATGTCTCTTTAAGGCGTCTGGCACGTCTTGTGTCATGTCTGAGATGTAGCCGGTGTGAAGCCCAAAGCCCAAATACCCCGCATTCCATTCCTGCTTCCTACCCGTTCATTTCGGTGGAACTTGTGCCGCTTTGTGCGAAGGTTATGACAGACTCACTCCTTCCTTTTCAGTCAGTGGGTGAACGTGCTGAGAAAAGTCAAGCAGGTGAGACGCCGTTACGTGTTCGCCGTCTTATCTGGGTGCGTTGCCAAGAGGTCACAAGCCAAAGCGGCGGACAAATTTTGCGTTTGAAATCGAGAGGCTGCCAAGAGCGATGTTGTTATGATCATCGTGAGATTTGCATTCACATTTGTTTAGCTACATTTCAAGTAATTTTGCATTCCTTGACAAACCTGTATTGTTCCCCCTTATAGCAGCGATAAACACTTTTCTGTTGCAACCTGTCATGATGTCGAAAAATTTAGCAAAGTAAAATTTTGATTACACAAAGTCATTTTTATAGAGAGGCGACTCTGCTGGCATTTAGAACGGTTCCCACATGTTCTCTGCTTTTGCTGTGCAATTTCCCCAAGCTCAGATTACTGCACGGTCCTTGAACGCAGCACCGGCGCCGCTGATAGCTGCAGCTGGCAGCCGCTACACACAAAAACCAGGGCCAGCCACAAACGCCTCCCTCGCAATGGCAAGTTAAAACAAATATCCTCGCCACTGCCGCCTCAACGACGTTTCCCGTTCGCCCCGCAGAGCGTCTCGTCGCCTCTTTGCAAGCGGCATCAGGTGCCACCACTTCATATCGCCCTCAAAGATCTGGTGCCTGAGCAAATCCTGGACAAAGACCCGCCAACCCAGCCGGCCGGCATTGCAGAGGCGCCCTCCCCGGGGCCTTTGACCTGCGCTTCACCAAGGGAGAAAGGTGAGGCGCTGGCATGTGCTCAGCCGCTCTCAGTTCATCTTGTCAATCGCAAGCGTTTTCCTCGGAGAATCACCCCTTTTCTCCGCGAGCAGGCCCGCCTGCTTTTTCCTTTGAGTCCTCCGCTAACACGCCGCCGCTTGTGTCCGACAGGCAGGAGCTCACCGCGGACAAAGATTTACAAGGGAGGCGCGTACTCAGCGGGCTGTCTGCGCCACGGCACTATCAGTAATGCTCAGACAATGAGGGCGGTCTATCTGCTGATGGGAGGGGCCGCCGCTTCCTCCGCCATCGGCTACGTGGGCGCGTGCTCGCCCTCTAATCTGGAGGCCAAAGCTCCTGACCTTCCACTCAATGTGGATTTCTCCGATATGGGACCGGCGGGGGCATACCACACCGGCGGCGCCGCCATCGGCTCCCCTCAGTTCAGCGGCTTTGACTTTGAAGTGGCAGATTCCGACTTCGACGCCTTTGACTGCGGTGGATTCACTTTCTGATCTACAGACACCCGCCGCTTTTATTTATCCTTAAAACATGTCGCGGGATCTCTCACCATGAACCCGTCCGTCCATTAATCATGCATACCTGCTCATCAGATCACTGGAGGCTGGATAATCAAGATGCATATGGAGTAAATGGTGCTGCCACCTGTAATTTATAAACGCAGATGACACCGTCTTTGAAAACAAGCTAATTTTTGTCGTTGTTGATGTTTAATCCTTTTTTTTTTTTTTTTTAAGTATTGGAATTAAATGTCGTCTTACCAAGACCGGTGGAGATGTGACATGCTGTGTAACACCTGAGAACCATGTGTTTGTGTGACCAGATACAGTCAGTGTGGTACTTCTTGCTTGTATGTGCTCGTTGTATTTGTGTTACTTGGCATGATAACACCATCAGTGAATGTGAATAGAAAAAAAAAGTTGAATACATGCAATGGTAACCATGCCAACATGATGTGTATTATGTTTGTCTGATACCCACAAACTAACTGAGATCTCTCTGGATAGTGTTGTCTTTTTTTTTTTCAAAGTGAACATTAAACACTTGCCATGGCAAACAGGGCAGCTAAACCGCTAACTTGTATGATAATTAAATGAATAAAAAGATATGTCATATATTTAGTGAATCGCAATCAACTGAGCTCGTAATGTGTCTTCTTAGAACCTAGGTGTGTTGTTGTGCTTTTATTTTGTAGTTTAGACGCTCTCACAGGAAGTCCGTGTTGTCATATCCTGGCTGCGTTTGAGTTTTGATGCAATTTTCCACGTTAGCCCTTAAACCCCCTCTGCCACTGGGTTAACGGGCAGTGAGGAAGTAACGGCGTTACAACATAAACGGCGTTGCTTTTTTACAGCAACAAGCAATCAAAATAGCCATCGTTTCCATCGTTACAGCGCCGCTACCGTTACTGACAATAAACCAGTCTCACTGAAGCTGTTAAGTTACTAACTCAGTTACCTTTTGGGAGAAGTAACTAGTAAGTATGACTAATTAACTAATTACTTTTTTTTTTTTTTTTTAAGTAACGGCTGAAGTCAAGATTGGGCGCTTTAGAAAATGACAGGCCGGGCTTGAGGGAACGCTAACGGGGGGGCACAAAGCCGAACGAGGAAACAACAGCCCTGTCACGCCGGAACGCTCTTGACTTCCGCGTGTGCGCGGGCGCACGGCGCAAAGCAACGCGCGCCCGAGAGCGGTCCCACGGCGCGGAGGGGGAAGGGGGGGATTTCCCTCTTGCGCCGCGCCGTCGTCTCCGCACCCGTCCGCCGCATCCTCGGAGCTGCGCGAGGCACGTTCACGCCTGGCCAGTCCTGTGGGTAGTTGTAGAGCTGCAGCGGTAGCAGGGCCCACCCCTCTGTCTCTGCACATAAATACTCGCAGCCTGCCTATTCCAGGCATGGATAACAGTTGCACTCAAACATGGCACTGCGACATTACACCCTCGACTTCAACCTCTCGACAGCAGGTAAGATGCGGCCGGGCGAGATCGCGAATTGAGCGCGCGCGGGTCGGAGCCGCCGCCGCCGCCGCCGCCGCAGCAGCAGCAGCGGCGGCGGCAGCATGTTAGCTAGCTGGCTAGCTTGCGCATGTCAACCTGCTAGTCTGTCATTGCCCTTCAAATGCGGCGACGTTAACGTGGATGAGGATGAAGCCGCGGTCGGCGGAGCCGCCGCGCGTGTGCCTGCGCGGACATTCGAAGTGTAAAGGCGGTGGGATTTCTGGCCGGTTAAAGCGAAAACATTTCAAAAAAAAATTTTTTTTTTTGGTGTTTTTTTGTTTTGTTTTGCTGTTTGCCTTTTGTGCTATAAGTTAAGTCGGGCCGGTTTTTCTGGTCCTGTGCGAGCTAACGGCGGTTTCGGTGTCCCGCAGGCGGTCGAGGTGAGCCTACGGCGCCGCGGGCTCGGCAGCTAATTGGCCACTATCGCGGGTAGTTTCGTGTGCGTTGGAGTGTTGGTCGGGATAATCGGAGAAATGAGCTCCCGACCGTAAAAAAAAAAAAAAAAAAAAATCAACGTGAACGCCCCCTCGTGTGCAGTAGCAATTAGGAGTCAGGGGGCATGTATATACTAAAAGATGGCGGATGAAAATAGACGTTTGATTGATGAGAACCTTTGGCCCCTTCAACGTGATTTGTTTGTCAAGCTTTTTGCTCATGCTTAATTTGTACCACGGTGTCAGGTTGTTTGTTAGTGATCCGGAGTAAATATGAGAGGTTTTGTTTTTGTTTTTTTAGTTTGTAAAGCTGTATCTCACTGGATTCCGTGAATGCACCGGTGTGTGTGAACAGTGCAACACAACACAGCACAACGCACGCCTGTTAGACTTCATGCTGTCCACACGTTGGACGTGAAGGCGCACCAGGACAACCCTGTCAGAGAAGCATCCTCTCCGCTCTGCAAAGGGGAGCGTCCGAGCAGCACGTGAATGCAACACTCGCCAGGCGCTTCCATACGTTTGCAGATTCGTGGCTTCATGCCTGCTTATCTCACACAAAAGTTTTGATGTCACATTTGTCTATTGTGTCGATAATTGAAACAAATGGTTGCATAATACATCAGCCTCTTGCGCGAAGACATCATGGATATAATTAAAAGCCACAGCCGAGCTCTCCTGGGGTAAAAACCTGTAGCTGGTTGCAAGCTGTATCACTTCCAGACCTTCGCGTGCTTCGTTTGGGGCGACCTGCATCATCATGTCAGGATTCAGTCCTGCAACCGCTGGGACTTGTCCTCAAAGCGAGGTCACTTGCTGTATGTCGGCGAGTTTACTGGTTTTGCAGGAGACAAAAGAAATGCTTGTGGTGTGTGGGTGGAACAAAAGGAAGCATGATATGACACCAAGTATGCTGTTGCCCCATCGCCTGTTTGTAATTATTTTTTTCTCCTTTTAAAAAAAAAAAACAAAAAAAATACAACTATCTCCGGTTGTTCCCTCAGCCAGTTGATAATTTTAGCATTGGCGCTCATAGACTGACGTGCCTGAGTCTCGCCACTCCTCCAGACTGTTTGCACTGGTGTCGTCGGGTAAACAACCCTTCATTTTCAGGTGTTTCCTTTCTTCCCGTTCGGTTTCACGGTGTGATTACGTCATTATTGTCATTAACTTGTATTATTGTCCTTATTAGAAGAGCGTTAGGAGGAGTGGCGGCCTTGCGAGTCCCAATCTTGCCTCCCGATGGCGCGCTCTTGCGTCGCGTCACTTGAGCCGAGCGGGTCGGATCTCCCAGAGTTCTTAGCGGGTGTGCGAGTCAACTGGGATTTTGCTGTATGCGCATCGTGAAAGAGGCGAAAGATGGGAAAACATATAGATGGATGAAGGCTACAAGAGAAAATGAGAGGCAAGATTCTTGATGCCTGATGAGTCTTTATTTTTTTCCCCACCCGATACCAATAACTGATAAATGCCTGCCCTTCATGGCCGATACTGGTCAGATAACCCATATTCTATCCATTTTTTTCCATAACCGCCATAGATGTAACCGACATCATCATCGTTGATACAACAAAACCAAATCACAGCTCTTTCAACCATTCGTTCATCCAAATTGCTAAAACTACTTTTCAGTAACTAAGTCTTACTGATTGCTGCTTGTTGATCTGGTGGCTACTTTATCAGCTGTCATATGGCTCAGCTACTTTTCAAGAGGAAAAAAAAATGGGACAACAATAAGAGATAATAACAGAATGAGCTTTTCCTCATCATCTTAGATGTCCTGTGTAACGTTAACGTTCTCAAACCGCACCGGCGTTTGTGTCGAGAACCACTATGTCGGATGGTTATGTAACCGAAACGTAAAATCAATATTAATTTACAACAGACAAGGCAATGCTACAACATATGACTATGCAACATTGTGAGGACGCTGATGTGACCGTCGTTTCTTGTCCTTTCAGATTGAATCTATCAATGCGCCGTATTCATAAGTAAAGAGATAAAGATGAGCTTGTGTTTCTGTATTTGATTTTGAATCCACGCGGCTGCAGGCCTCGTTCCTCCACCTGGGCGACACAAACTCACGGCACTCTTTAGAAAGAGACCGTTTGCATGGAAACGACCTGTCGCTCTGGTCGCGCGGGCGAAACAAAAACAAGCGTTTTGAGTTTTGTCGCTAGCTCTCGCTAATTGAATCGGCATGGCCGGCTCGCCTGCTCACGTGTCCCCCTGACTGCCATGTGGTTCACGGCTGCGACAGAAAGAGAGGGAGGGAGAGAGAGAGAGAGAGAGAGACGTCTGCTGTGGAAGCGGGGCGGATGTTTTGATCCTGTCGCGTCACAGAAACGCAGCCGTGAAATGTCTGAGGTTCAGTTATCGTCCTCCAGTTGTTATCAAGGCGAGAGTAACCTTCTAAACAACACAGAAATGTCGCTTCGCCGCTCCGTGCTGATTTTAGATCATTACAAAAAAACAAAAAAAAAACCCACACACATCACTCACCGATGCTTAAATTCTGTTGACTTTATCTTTATCATAAGCAAACTCAAAATAAATGCTCTGTCACAGCCGCGACACGCCTTCTTCTGGAAAGACGCTTTGGTAAAACACGGGCGATGGCTGATATCCAGCGGAGGGGCAGTAAACTTCTGGAGCGGGACGACAGCTGCTGCTGCAGCTTCTTCTTCTCCTGTGGAGTTTAAGCGCAGCATCTGATCGGCACTGCAGCCGCACTGTCCTCTGACAGCATCTTGTGGGCTCCACCAATCCGCTATAACTTTACCACCGGAATAGTCAATAAAGATTCCACTCACTGTCCGATAGTGAATCTGCTCCACACATTACTTGCATCCCTGCTTGTTCCAGTGTCGCAGGTCTCCGCGTCCAAATAAGCGCTTGGTTCTCCGGTGACGTACTAAAGGAAGCAAACATGGACCTCCGGCAGAGGCTTCTGTCGCTCAGCGGTGCAACTCGCTGCCACTTTAAGCGGGAGCCGCGTCGGGGGGCGGGGGGGGATTATCGTGACTGCTTCTTGTTATGGCAGTTTGATACCAACCAGTGTGGCACATTTCATGAAGCAATTACATATTTTGCATGGTACTAGATAGTAGCTTATGATTGCAGCTTATGAATGGATTTACTAGTGTAAAAAGTACGTTGTTAGATGCCAAAAAAGCAGCATAACGGGGAAATGCCGTTTCTGCGCCCCGGCTGTGCTCATCGGACAAGAGTGTGGTGTCCCGAAATTCGCGAGACCACGTATCTTTATCAACACTGATCATTTTTTAATGAAGCCGTTTCCAGCTGATAACTACTTTGTCCAATAACATTTATTTGACAGCTGTTGTTGCCAGCCACTTAAAAGTTTAATATCGTTGTGCATGTCCGACATGACGGATTGCATTACGGCACATCGTAGTACGACATTCCCCTCCGGCTACGAGAGGGAAACAAGCCAATAAAATCCCTGCTAACGTGGTAGTGCTTTCATCATCATAATCCAAAGTATAAGAGCGTAACGCTGCCCGGAGCCCGTCTGCCTGCGTAACGATCGCTTTCATTGTGTTCATTCAGTTTTTGCACTTCACGTCCGAGCTCATGCGTTCAAACGCGGAGTCTGAATCTGAATCTGCTGCCGAGGCGCAGATTTTTCACGTCTCTGCCCTCTCCCCGTCCTTCTTTTCCCCAGTTGACTCCGCATCAACAGTTCCTGGTCTTCTGTCCATACTTCATGAGCAGGAAATGACAGAGACCATCCACGACACAGATGGGAAAGGATACCTGGCTACCTTTGTAGGCAAGAACGGCAGGTGAGGATGCCGTTTTTTTTTTTTTTTTTTTTTTGCATTGAGCTTCCATGCTGGTTAGACTGTTAATACAGCCACGTTAAAGCTAAAAAAGTTTGACCTGCTTTAGCATGCGTGCAGAGTTTTGGGGTGGGCGTCGGAAGCTGGAGACGTCGGGAATTGGCATTTTTGACTTGATAATCCAGATTATCAAGACCACAGAAAGTTGGGCCAGTGAAGAAAAGGCAAAACCTGTTTCTCTTCTTGGTAAATGTTTTTTTTTTCTTTTCTTTTTTCTGATTTTTAGACCAAACTAATAAGCTTCTCCAGAGTTTGTTGGTAGGCTGCGGATTGTTTTGTTTTTTTTGTTTTTTTTTTAACTGCACTGTAGCAACAAACTAGCTTGCCCCGATCACACAATCGAAGTAGCTGACTCAGCTGTATCCATTGCAAAGTTGGTGCTGATACCTGGATTCCTGAACTGGAGCTTGCTGTTCCCGTTCAGCCGCCTCTCAAGATGATGATGGGCGGAGCCGCCATTTTCGGGGAAGAGATAACATATCTCTCGTCACAGACTTGTGTCAAGTTTTAATTATCCGTTTATTTATTTTTAATCTTTGACCTCTCAGGCTTGTGATCCTGCGCGTCCACTCCCACGAGCTGGTCACTATTGATCTGCAGTGTTACGAAGAGGATGATATTGCACAACTAGACAATGTAGGTGGTCAACAACATACACTCAAATACACTCAAACACATTTAGATACACTTTTATGTGCTAACTCAAGGCAAGCAAACACACTCAGGAGGCGCCACAGTCATTCGAGGATGTTGAGGTGAACTTTTCCTTCTTCGATTGCTTCAGGGTGTGTGAGGCACAGTGGAGCGTTCATCATTGCCTGCATTTCTACTTTAACACCGAGAAATATGAATAGTTGTGCCTCAAGCAGCTACACGCCCCGCGCAACGCCGCGAAATATGCCGCCGTTTGGACGAAAACCGATGTGCACTCGAGCGTTAACGGTGTCAAATGTCTCCCGCCGCAGCTTTTAAATGCACTGGAGAAGAAACTGAAGGTCCTCTTGAATGGCAATATTACGAGGATCAAGAGGTGAGTATCCGGGGAAGCGCCCGGCGTCGCTCAAGTTGCAGGAGCCTGGAACTCGCACGTTAGCAGTGACTCCCATTGATCTTCTTCCCTCAAGGCTCCCGGCCCTCATACGAGGAGCAAAAGTCGACCGCTATTGGCCGACAGCCGACGGCAGACTGATGGAGTACGACATAGACCGGGTGTTGTACGAAGAAGATTCTGCATACCAAAATATAAAAATATTGCACTCGCAGCAGTTTGGTAACATGCTCGTCCTCAACGGAGACGTCAGTAAGTGTACACAGTCCAGTACTCTAAAAGTACCCGCCGCACTGATGTCACACACATGCTTAAATATGCACGCACAAATCACTAATGCTTAGAATGTAGCTTGTGCAATTCACGGGAGGCTTGTTTGTGGTGCTTGCGATTTTAAACGACCCGATTTTCCCGGCAGACCTGGCGGAGAGTGACCTCCCCTACACCGAAGCCATCATGGGCGGCGGAAAAGAGGATTACGCTGGGAAGGAGGTGCTAATACTGGGCGGAGGTGACGGGGGCATCCTCGCCGAAGCAGTCAAACAAAAGCCAAAGATGATCACGATGGTGGAGATATCCTCCCACTGCCCGCCGCTCGGCTCGGCTTTACATACAGCTTTTTTTTTGTAACAATGCATCATTTGATAATACGTTCTTTAACATGACGTGCACATTGACCAGAAGGTGATAGACGGGTGCAAAGTGCACATGCGAAGGACTTGCGGCAACGTCCTCGACAACCTGCAGGGAGACTGTTACCAAGTGAGTATCGAGAGGCGACTGAGCGCGCCCGGGCTGCACATGTGTCTTTTTATTGCGCGTCCCGAACAGGCCCTCGGGGTAAAGGAGGCGCTGTTAACAGATGAATTTCATCGCGTGTGTTTTTTTGGTTTTTAACTGCTTGGCACCGGACGTTTTTTTTTTTTTTTTAGAGGTTACTGACTACAAGAGCAAGATCGGCACATCTGGAATAGTCCAGTCTGTGCAACCTGGCCAAAAGTGGATTGAGTGGACTCCTCTTGTCTCATGTTTTTGTCTTTTGTTTTTGTAGATTCTTGTTGAAGACTGTGTCCCGGTGCTGCGGAAGTACGTCCAAGAAGGCAGAACATTTGACTACATAATTAATGACCTCACCGCAGTCCCAATATCCACAGAACCAGAGGAAGGTTTGTGTGACTTTTTTTTTTTAAATTTTATTCTGAGTATTGTTCCGCGGCGTCGTTTTGAAGCGGAGCGCGGCACGGACGGCGTGAACGTGTCCAAATGATTGTTGCAGACTCCACATGGGAGTTCCTGCGTCTCATCTTGGACCTGTCAATAAAAATCCTGCATCCTTCTGGGAAATATTTCACACAGGTGAGTCACTACACACACACACACACACACACATCATCGCTCCTTGTACCACATTAGACACCCAGCAGAACCACTCAAATTCTTCATGACAAAGATTTAAAAAGGGGGGGAAAAAAGTGCTTGCCTAAGCTTCACTGAGCTAAATTGTTTGCATGTGGATCGACAAAACGCTGGTGTGTTTATTACGGCATGAGAAATGGATTTGTGTTAGAATTGAAACAACTTTTATTAATCCCAAAGGTCAGTCCAGTTTTTTTACAGTCTTGCAGTCACATAAAACAAACAGAACAAGGTCCTCAGCAGACAGGTCATGTCGGCGGTGACGCAGCAGCAAATGACAACCAGAGCCGCCGACACAAATTGCTCCACACGGTCAGGAACAGGAGAAATCGATGAAATGGATACAAACACTGTCGGATTGACTAATGATGCTTTTGGCTTTCTGGACCAGCCGCTTCCTCCACTGGGAGCTCAGGTCTGGCAGCCGATTGCTGTTCAAGCCGGTCCCGTCCTTCACCGATGACCCATAAAACCAGCACATAAAAGAATATAGTAAACGAATGATGAAGGTTGCTCAAAATATTCCCAGATACACGAGTAGAATCCAGCTTCCGCATCATGTGGATTCTTCGTAGATGATCAACTCTTTGTGACCTTAAGTTTGACAAAACAATGTCCACCTTTACTCTTGAGACTTTATTTTATTGGGGCAAATCATTGGAAGCACGCGCTCCGTTTAAAACCCCGCGGTGTTTGTTGGGAGATGCCGCGTGTCTGCTTGACTTGCTCTCTTCCCTCCCCGCTGCCGGTCGTCAGGGTAACAGCGCCAACCTGAACGAAGCACTGAGTCTGTACGAAGAGCAGCTGGGGAAACTCTCCTGCCCGGTGGACTTCTCCAAGGAGGTGGTGTGCGTGCCCTCCTACATGGAGCTGTATCCTTCCATCGAAAATCGAAAAAATACGGGGGGAATTTTAAAAAAAAAGAAGAAAAAAAAAGAAGCTCGCCACACATCGAGATGAAGCGGCGTAATCTGACAGAGTGACCACATAACTCATCATAACTTCAAACCAGATCATTAGCCGTCATTTTAATGGGTTCTTGCTGCTCTTGGTCACCACCTGCTGGATAAAAAAAAATATTCTCGCAGCCTTGGCTGCGTGGCTCTTATCTGTCGAAATCTGAGGGAAGGATTCGAATGAGACCTGAGCTGTTAAGATCTGAATGAAGCGCCGTGCCGCGCATGTCATAATTCTGTCGTTGACCAATCCTTCATCATCTGCATCAGATGGGTTTTCTACACCGTGTGGAAGAAGTAAAGACCTCCAGTTTTTTTGTTTTTTTTTTCTTTCCTGCTTGAATCTTCAGCTGCTGGAATGTGAAAATACCTTCCTTTTTTTTTTTTTTTTTTTTTTTTCCTTCTCCGCTGCAGGGCAGGGTGTGTTCAGACTGACGGTGACAATAAGATAACAAGGGGGGCGGATCAATTCAGCGTAAATGGCGCCGCTGCTGGCTGGGCTTGTACAGACTTCGGCGGAGGCGGGGGAGGGGGAGAGAAAAAACAAAACAAAAAAAAAAGTGTGAAGTCTTGATACTGTTATGATGTGGAGTTCCTGTGGTGTACATTGGCGTGGTTACGGGTTCACATGCAGCACGGGCACACTGCCCCTGCACGAGCAGCAGGGCCGCGCCATAGCCAGCGCGAGCGCGAGGGCCATCGGCTCACGGAGAATAATCGGCACGTCAAATCACTCCAGTTAGTCTTAACGAACCAAAAGAGTAAGTAAATAAATAAATCGCCGGGTTCAGTCTGAACCCCCTCAAAGTGGCACGCTGGCCGTTTGAGCCCTCCCTCCCCCGTCGACCGCGTCTCCACCCGACTCCTCCTGCTCATCCTTCCTCTTTATAGTTGTGTTTTTATCATTGTTTGCTGCAAATTTTTATCAGGTTGTACCTTGTTTTGTGTTTACTTCATTTTTAAGCTGATTCACATCTACTTCGAAGGAACTGTTACAAGTTGAAGCGCTGATTTGATACACTGATCATGTCACCTAACAACAGGCATTTGTTCTCGTTTTGTAGTTTTTAGTTTATTATTTTGTTTTGTTTTTTTCCTTTTCAAGTCGGCTCAAAATCGTGTGACGCACCCATTTTTAGTCTCAGCTCAGCTGAACCGAGTTGTTTTTTAGGCTCTATTTTTGTTATCGCAAATGTGATTGAATTCTTTCAGGTTGCTGTCCAGGCAATATTACCTTTGCCCAGTGAGACTAAAAAAAAAAAAAAAAAAGAGTCCAAATGTCCAGAATATGTTTTTAAAAGGGAAACGATTCCACCACTTTAATGCCAGCCATGTGCTTGTCATGTTTTTATGTCATGTTTTATTAGAAACTCTGGTTTCTCCTGATATATTTAAGACTATATTAGGTGCATGTCAAGGACGTTGAATGTAGCTTGCATTTATAGAACCTAGCACGTTTTTACGCGTGAGCGACCCTGTGGGACTCAGATACATTTATTTATTCAATTTAATTTCACCAAATGCTGTTCTGTCCCACTTGGCATCTTTTTTGTTACCATCAACGATTAAAGTGGTTTTGGGGTCTTGACTTTTTTTTTTTTTTTTTCCCCCCAAAAGACAATTAATTGATGAATGATAATTAAGTCGCCCTTTGGAAATTTTAAGAAAGCATGTCAGTATGTTCAAGGAACTGCGTTGTGAACCAGCTCCCATCCCTCATCCTAAAATGACTGCAGAGGGGAGGGGAGGAAAGGAGCGAGGCGGTCGTAAGATCCTATAAATGCCTCAAAGATTCAAAGGAGCAGTTTTCAATCGCCCTGAACAAGCTATCGCCAGTCCATCTCGTCTTGTAATTCCACTTTGTTCCTCAAGAGGTGATAGCGAGTCACTGTAGCGCCAGTGAAAAGTGGAAAACCATCGCAGCCATATCTATCCTCAGTCCCGTTGTCCTGGTACCCATGGCTTTTGACGATAGGTGAATGTTGTAAAGTAATTACTGTGCCGGTAGTAAGTCATGCCTTTCCGATAATATGTCGCCCCCTATTGGTGCGGAGGTGGTACTTGAGGTAGGAGCTCGATTCAGGTGGCTACCAATGTACCTTTTTAAGTAGTGTACATGAATGTGAGAACAAAATATTCTAGATCACATTTAATAAAGGTACATTCAACTTGAGGTGGTTTTACAGTAACTTTTTTTTTTTTAAAGTAAGCCTTTTGTATTCATAAATATTCATATTACTCATACTCAACCCACTTGGGAAATGCTAACAAGTATCTGCAGAGCGATACAATCATCTATATCTAGTAGTGACTATGGTGCTCGAGTCATATGAACACATTTCATACCAATTTTCTTGCAGCAAAGACAATTTAATTCAGTCTGGATTTTCACATATTGATTATTCATCAACATCAGTGTATGTTTAAGTATGCTGGAAAATCACCGGTCACGTCTTTTTGTGCAAATAAAATCCTCGCTAGATATGTTTCAACACAGAAAGAACACATTGGATCTTGTCTTCAATCGCATCATCAAGACCTTTTAAAACACCTCATACGTCCATAATTAGAAATCCAGAATCTATGAATATGCACTAACTTTTTTTTTTTTTTTTTTTTTTAAATATCAGGATATCACCTTCACTGGAAATCTACTTACAGTTCACTTGCAGGGTTAAAGCTACATAAACGTTACATTTATGCATCGTGGGCCACGTTTGGCTCTACTTCTATTGCTCATTACAAATCCAGTCACTCGTAGACGCGTGCATAAATTACTCTCTTACATTATACACAAGTATTTTCATAATAAGAGCGGATCAGCAGTCCGGTGCAGGTTTTGTTTCATGTCGCCTGTTGGCTTCTGTTCTGCCTGTTGATCTCATTGAGGATCACATCCATGCTGGGGTCTTCATCAGCTGTGATTATTCGGTCGTCAAACGGGCTGCCTGCAACAGCACAACAGGGAATATACGAGAGTATTGTATCGTCACACACTGGCCAGAATATTAGATACACTAAGATCAAACCAATATCAATATATATCTTGTCTTAAAGCCCTAATTCCACAGGCGAGTGAAACCATTATAAATGGTTACAAAGGTGTTCTGTGATAATGAGCTACTGCAGCAAGACGTGTGTCATAGAGATGGTGGGTTCCTGAATCACCCAGGTCAATGATTTGAATCTTCACAATTAAGTGGAAACACCGCGGACTCATCGGACACATTGTGGACTCGGCCGAGTGAGTTGAATCGGTTCACCGACTAAAGTAACGGAGTCACTGGAAACCCTGTGGACTTGAGCTGAATCAGGAATCACGAATCCGAGGTCTCCCATCAACCCAGATCTGACGAGTCCTGCGACTGGCTAATGCTAAGTGCACAAGGTGAATTAGCAGACTCACTGGAAACACTGCAGACTTGGGTGATTCGGCTGATTCGCTTAACCGACTCGATTAATGGAATCACTGGAGACAGCTGATTCGGTTCACTGACTCCACCAACAGACTCAGTGGAAACACTGCAGACTTCGGTGATTCGGTTAAATCGGTTCACCGACTCGCGTAACGGACTCACCGGAAACGCTGCAGGCTTAGTTGTTAACCGATTCACTGGAAACTTTATGGACTCAGCTGATTCGGCTGAATCACTTCACTGACTCAACAACACTGAATCAATTGACTTTGGGTCCGTAAAACGAAGCAAGTATACCACCACTAATGAACAGAGGGTTTTAGTTCTCAGCAGTCATGTAACCACATCACGCACACACCAACGGCGTAATCGGTTTGAAGAGCCTAATTTAGTTTTGGATCACTGGGTTGCTGTTGTTCGGTTTGAGCTGGCGGGAGTGTAGCAACACCGCGGTGCTCCGACTGTCTTTTAAACCGCTGAAGCCTCATCAACACACGTGTGTGTCAGATGTGATTTATTTATTTATTTATTTATTTATTTTTGCTCACCGATGCCATGGATCGGCTCTGGATAGTCATTGACGAGGAAGGAGGAGCTGGACGAGTTGTTGGACTGCGACGACTTTGAGGAGCGGAGGGACGTCACCCTGGTCGCCGACAGCTTCCTCATGATCTTCTGCGTTGCAGTGCGACTCCACTCTGAAAAGATAAATCGTAAAAAAAAAAAAACACCCAAAGTTTGATGCGCCACTGACGCCCCGGGAGGCTTTTATTTTGGAGGGACAGAGGTCGGACGCCGGGGCGAAATCACCTGAGTTCTCCGCGAGTCTCATCCTGCCGCAGCACAGGTAGGTTCTCCACTGTCTCCTCACGTTGTCCTTCACCGCACAGTGGAACACAAATATGAAGAAACCTGTACAAGACAGAAACATTTACCTAAAAAGTACTTTAACATAAGTACAACAACAAAGATGCACGGTTGGTCTTTCCTGTTTTGAGTAGTTTATTGGCTGCCTACATTGTGTGTGTGTGTGGGTGTTAATCTTACTTCTTTTTTTTTTTTTTTTAAAAACAAACGCAAATCGTATTAGATGGAAACCAATTAATCTCCATCTAACCTTCAATGATAAATTTCCATAATGTTTTTTTGTTTGTTTTGTTTGCCTTTTTCACTAATTTCTTAACACATTTTGAGCGAAGCTGGAGAGCAACAAGAGGCAGAATTGTTTTTCTTGCCCTAACATGGTGCTTTTGCAGAGCCTGCATACCTAAGCCAAGGTTTATGCAATTTTTCCAGGAGACGAAAAACAGCCACATGTGGCCCTTAAATTTAATTGGTTATCGCTTCACCCGTGTTCCGCCCCTCCGCCGAGTTCCACGTTAAAATGGTCTGCTGGATTAAACCCCCACCGGCGCAGGAGGACTCAAAAAGGCGCTGATCTGTCAATCTTCACCAAACTTAGTCAGCCGGGCCCGAAAAATTTAATTAGCTCTTCCTTGGAGGAGGCTCCGCCCCCTCTGCCAAGCATGGTGAGATTTGACTCAGTAGTTGTTTTGTTTTTGTTTTGTTTTTTTGCATGAGCCTACTGTCAGCAAAGCGGACGCGAGTGAAAAGAGAATTCCCTTGGGGGAAATTAAAAAGTATAATCATCGTGTCAGGAAGGAAAAAAGAAGACAAACAGCAGAATTGTTGTTATAACTGTTGGCCCCTCCCGGCTGCTGTGCTTGCTCCAGTTGTTGGCACGCGCACACACAAGCGCGCGCGGGCACACACCCACACAAACACACACACACACACACACACACTTTCTACATGCCCCTAATCTCAACACAGAGAGGTTTCATGAATCTGGGTGACGTGTTTGCAGTACAAACTCTGCGATTGTGACGTCGTCGCGATAACAAAGCGTTTTCAAACTCAATCGTAATATTGGCCCGGCTCCTAACAGGCCGCAACTGTTCGCCAAATGCACTGAAACGAGCGTTGCAGTGATTAATGTCGCGGGTTCATCGCACATGCGCAGAACCTAACAGTTTCCGAAATTACCAGACCCCACCTCTCCAGGTTTTCACAGATCACGCCGAAAGCGAACACCGCACCTTGCAAGGAGTTAAAGATGGCGAACAGGTACATGAACGGCAGGTTGAGGGGCCCCCAGGCGAAGAAGGCGAAACCCCAGGTGAGGCCCAGCAGGAGGGTGATGCCGGTCACGCTGCGGGCGTCCTGCAGCGTGGTGCGGTGCTGCGTGTTGTGAGGGTTCTGCCTCTTGACGCGGCACAGCTGGACCATCACCACCACGAACATGATGCAGTTGAACAGGAAGATGACGCAGAAGTAGGCCACCACCGCCACGTAGAAGGCGATGTCGTTCCTCAGCCAGCAGCTGATGGGGAGGGCGCGGCGAGTCGGTTTATGTATTTCTGGTACGCGGGATATATATGTATACTTAGAACACTCACAAGTCGTCGGTGGTGCCGTCCGTGAACCTGCCGTAGGTGACAAGGCCGTAGTTGTCCTTGTCGACCGCGATGACGACGACGACCACAATCATGGGGACGCCCCAGCCCACCAGCGAGAACTTGAGCATGTAGCGGGATATGTAGCTGTTGAAGACCTTCACCAGGGCCAGGTACATGTGGACGGCCTCCAGTCCCATCCAGGTGAAGGAGACCAGCAGGAAGTAGTGGAGGAACCAGGCGGTGGAGATGCAGAGCCCCACGGCGTCCGGGTACAGCGCCAGCCATGCGTCCACCAGGAAGACCAGGTTCAGCAGCAGGAGAGCCAGGCACAGCTGGATGAGGATTTTGGATGGGATGTCCTTGCGCAGCTTCCTGCGGTGTTCAGGGGGTTCAGGTAGCGTGAATCATACTGCAGGACTTATAGTTTGCGTGTTCCTAAATTGTCATTAGCCGTTTGTTTGTTTTTTTGGCGTGAGGTTTGGTTTTATTTGCAGAGATTAGACTCATCCACGTAGATCGACCCACCTGCGGAACATTGTTTAATTTTTAGCCTAACAAAGGCTTTGGGGCTTAACTTTATCCATGTGTGGGAACCCGGAGTGCCAACAAAGCTGAGATCCGGTTCGTTCATGTCCTCAGTTACACCGATCAGCCATAACATTATGACCACTGCATGTTTATCATAGAATACAATGCAACACGCCTGCAATAAATTCACAAATCCAGCCGAACTTTTGATGTTTTTGAGTTGTGCTAGGTTATACTGAGAAGTGTGCTTAATATTTTGGTCATTCAGGTGACCAAAATGACCAAAATTATATATATATATTATATATCAAAATATTATATAATTATTATATCTCAGCATAACCCAGCGCAGTTGTTCACCCTGGCCTTTGGCGAAGAGTAGTCACCTCTTAGGGTCTTTTATCGCAGCTATATATCACTGTATTGATGTTTTATTGTGTTGTTCATTGTTATATTCCACTGTATTAAGATTATTGTGTTGTCTGCTGTTGTATTTGACTGTATTCATGTTTTTATCATGTTGTTGTTTCTGATTATTTTAACTATGAAGCACTTTGGTTGGCCATTGGCTGTTTTAAAGGTGTTATATAAATAAATCTGACATTGACAGCTCAACAGAATCACAAATGACAGTCCCGATAAAAATAACTGAAATATGTCAGCACCTCTCTCAAAATTCAACCTAAAACTCCTCCCGATGGGAAAATTTATTGCGCAGCCGTTGCATCATATTCAATGGTAAACATGCAGTGGTCATAAAGTTGTGGCTGAATCGCTGTATATCGTAAAAACAAAGGATTTCATTCATGTTACCATTGCGTATCAAGCCAATTCAGATTTAAAGTAATAATGCAGCGTATAAAAACATGCCCACAAATCGAGGCTGATCTGTTGGATTCCGAGCACTCACCCGAAGGCCAAGTAGGTGAGGAGGGTGACAGAGAGGAAGATGGCAGAGACCCCACAGCCAATATATGTGATGAAGGTGAGAATGGTGGCCTGGACGCGACTGGTGACTGGATCCCTGGAGAGGTCCTGCGGCAGGGGAATCACACATGATGAAGCAGCGCCCAAGGACAAACTCGTCGACATAAAAAACAAAAACAAAAACAAAAAAAAAACATCATCATCTTACCAGCAGGATGGCAAAACTGGTGAGATGGTTGCAGCCACAAATGGTCTCATTGTCTGTGATGTTTCGGACGTAACAGCCATTTGGGTTCCAGCCGCCGGATCCATCTGCCGACAGAGAAACAGTCCTTTGTCCCCGCTCACTTGTCCCACTGAACTCTGAAGGACTTTTATAGGGGAACTCACCATTCAACGTAAAGTCCCAGAAAACACAGGTAGCCACAAAATTAGCCTGCAGTTAAGAGGAGAGAAGCTCGTGTCACTTTTCAGTCTTAACTTCAGTAAACAGGTGATATGAGCTAAGAGAGGCGGCTATTGAGTTGTGCATCACATTTGCATCGTGCATCCGGTCATTTTATCTCTTTTTCCGCACACATGGAGGAAAGGTGGTCTCAAACTACAATTCTGTATTTTTTTTCCTTAAATATATACACGGCTTTAAGGCGGACTCACCGGAACGGGCTCGCTGTTCCTCAGGTGAATGACGATGTCGTCCTGGAGGCCCGTGATTGACAGGTTCGCCACGCTCGCTCCCAGAATCCCGCTGTTGAGCCTGCGCTGTCCGATGGCCTTGTCCTGCGCGGGCCGTGAGAAGACAACGCAGGTTTTTGCCGAATAAGTGCCGTGAAGAATTGCAACTCCAAACTTCTGAGCTCAGGAGCGGAGGTATGGAATTAAAAGCAATCATTTTGCTATCATCATCAAAATCTTGCTGACCCGGAATATTGTGCTCTTCTGGTAGAAATTGAACTGGACCCTGGAGGCCATCTGCTGCTGCTCGGTGGTGAGGTCCTGCGTGAGCGAGGGGGGCAGCCGGATGGATCCCTGAGGGATGGACGAGTTTGTCCTCACGCTGCGCCTGAGCCTGGAATCCCCACGGACCTGCAGCGCGACATGGACGGGAGAGGTCAAAGAATTGGCCACCTCAAGGCAAAAGTAGTGCCAGGGCACCTCTTCTTCAGCAGGTTGCAGTAATCCAGAGAAGCTCCCTCAGAAGTCATTGTGATGACAGGATACGGAAGAGGATAAAATTCTTTATCTTTTTTTTAAGTTTTAAGTTTTTTCATTTCTGAAAAAAAATCATAGGGATTACATTTTTTTGTTCATTTCTGAAAAAAAGTCAGAATTCTGACTTTAATCTTGGAATTCTGACTTTTTTCAGAAATGAAAAAAAAAATCCTCCTGAAATTTTTTTTTAGGTTTCTGAAAAAAGTCAGAATTCTGACTTTTTTTCAGAAATGAAAAAAAAAATATATCAGTAGGATTTTTTTTTATTTTGGAGAATTATTTTATTTTATTTTTTTTTTTTTTTGGGTATTGGAAAAAAAATTGAGATTCTGAGATTAAAGTCAGAATTCTGACTTCTTTTTTCCAGAAATGAAAAAAAAAATCCCTTGAATTTTTTTTTTTTTTGGAGTTTCCGCAAAAAAGTCAGAATTCTGCGATTAAAGTCAGAATTCTGACTTTTTTTCTCAGAATTATATATATATATTTTCTTTAGTGGCCCTAATCCTCTTCCGTAAAGGACATAGGTGGGGAGCCAGAAATATTTCACTTATCTTTCACCCAACCGAATGTTCTATGAAGAACCACAACAACAGCTTCTCCACGTGTGTGTGTGTGTGTGTGTGTGTGCGTGTGTGTGTGTGTGTGTGTGTGTGAGGGCGGCAGTCGTGTAAAGCGACCTGAGTCCTGAGTACTGTGCTACACCACTCAGCTAGCTCTCACCCCCGCAAAGGCCAAACAAAACTAATTTTTTCACTGTGCGGAATTTTACCCGCGATTTGTGAAAACGTGCCCAGTGCTTCTTGCACTTTTAATCTTTGTAAAAGTCAGATATAAAAACCAGCGGAGGAGAAAAAGAGAACGCAAGTAATGATAAGCGGTCAGCTGCTTGTTCTGTCCTGGAAGATAAAATCACGATGGCTTTATTTTAACGAGCTTTCACTGAACCCCGTCTTTTTCGTGGTTTTGTGATCTCTCCATTAAAAACAGAAATTGTCTTCATCACATTATCAAATGGATTAACTTGCAGCTGAGTCTCAACTCCGGTTGCCAGACCTCTATACGGACCACAGATATACGTTTGTGCAAGATGACACGCTTTCAACCATGAAGAATTATTTTAAACGTCTGAGGGTATGTCCGCAGGAAACGATGGCAATAATGATATTTGTGAAAAGCAGCCACCATTCATTTTAAGAATTACACGTCTTTTTACGCTGCGAGATGTCAAAGTTTTCTGCTGAGGAAAAAGCTGGTTGGTTTTTCCCAGAGCGCTTACATGTCTTTGCACTTGGCTCTTAATTGTAGCTGCAGAAGCTTTTGAATTAGAGACTTTATTCTTTGCATCTGGTGCTTTTCTGAACAATAAAGTCACTGATTTTTAAAATATCTGATCGCAGGTGCAGCCGGATTTCGCGGGCAGATTCTACAAAACCGTTTTTCCTTCACCGTTTGCTGCGTGTTATGTGATTCTTGGCCTCCTCTGTTCTGTTTACGCCTCTTTCACATCACAAGTTGATCAAAAACAGAGAAAAGGCATTAACCAATAAAGCATCTTGGTTCATGCTGCAATAAACCTGGATTTCCTTGCCGTACCTGAACGTTGCTCGGGTCCGAGATGGAGAAAACGGTCTCCTGAAAGTTGCTGCCGTCCGCTGCCTTCACTGACAGAGCCACGTCCGGAGATAAGAGCGTCTCAGACTGCTCCTCAAGGACCAGCTTCAGACCCACAGTGTCAACGATCCCTATGATCCTGATGGAAGACGAAGAAAGTCACTGCTGAAGTGCAAAACAACAAACAAATAAACGTGAGTTTTAGGGGTGTCAACGTTGACCAAAATTCCTTCACCTCTACACGGGGCTGTAAAATAGCGTGTACACGTCGTTTAGGAATTTTGACCACAGTTGCGCTGTATAACCAATAGACAAACATTTATTGATCAAAGCGCTAAGAGTGCACACATCATTCTCCTGAGTAGGTAAGTCTGGGTTTAGCTTTGACACCCTCGAGCTAACTGTCGCTCTGCGGGGAACCTCGTCGCCTGGCTCTAGATATTTCATGAGCTTTTAAAAATACGTCGTCTTCAACCATTGACACGGGCCGCATGTGGAGGGCGCCCATTTCAGCCGTTAGGTTGTTGATAGCTTTGTCGCATTTGTTCACCGCGTGTTTTTTTATGCTAGGCCGTAAACCGCTAGGCCCGGTGTCAACAGTAGCTTGTCAGGGTGTCTCGATCGCAGGTGCTTTATCCTGCGCTGCTGGAATGGGCCAACTTGGTCTGAAAAAGTGTCCACTGAACTGTAGCTCCATTTTTTTGCAAAAAAAAACCAAACCAACTGCCACACATTGCTCCGCTTCTTACTGACCGCCTTCGCCTCCACTGTCAAGTTGAAGTCACGTGATAGGCGACACGTTGTTTGTGCAACGTAACGTGCCCCGTGTATCTATCACGTATGAGGATAACTGCACCCCGAGAACATTTATTGTCAAGTTAATATTATCATCTTTAGCTTTCAGGCAGCATTTACACCCCTGAATGCTTTATCGTTGGTGAGAAATGAACGAGGAGGAGGAAAAAAGAACGACGTGTCGTGTACACGGTAACTGATTTTTTTTCTCTAAACGGTTATGATTTGCTCTCCGAGTACACGTGTAGATATTGACACCCCGAATGTGTTTACAGTTTCTCAGCAAGAGTGTGTCCCAACTCCTGGGGCGTGGACCGGTCCCAGGCCCGGAGGCGTTGGCTAACGGACCACAGTCATTCAGAAAAAGAAAGAAGCAACTGAATAATTATCACGGTCATAACTTCATAACCCATGTATTATCATTTCACTTTGAATATGGTGCAGCCATTTTTTTTTTTTTATAAAATTAACCGCGATTTTGCTTGTCAAAGCGTGTTTGTGCACAGAGGCAAATGACAGTCGAACCAAAAACCATGAAGCCTTCTATGAGCAGGCGTGAGCAGACTTTGGATAGTCCAAATTCATATCCCAAGTGATGGCGCTCGGAGGCGTAATCAGGCGGCGTCAGCCACCAGAAACGTAATCAACGTCGCATGAAAAAAACATGATGGGAAAATCATGGAATCGTGGGAAAACATGTGGGATCAAACAAAAGACAGTTCAGCTCCAACCTGTCGGAGGAGTCGGACAGCACCTCGGGGGAAGCGCCCAGCAGGTTGCTGACGATCTTGACGGAGGTGTTTCCCAGAGCCAGGCTGACGGTGGGGCCGGACAGAAGCCTCTCCAGCTGGGACACCAGCGCCGCCACCTGACTGGCGTTCAGGTTGGACAAATCCGCGGTCAGCGCCAGCAGAGCGTCGGCTTGGCTCTCGCTGCTCTCAGCTGTCGTCGCAAGAAGAAAAAAAGAGAAAGAAAAGGGCAACGTGAGGCTGCTGTAACGACGCAAACGCTGCGGCAGAGCTGAGGCGAGGCGGCAAAACCTGTCGTCGCGGTCTCATTTCCAGCGGTCGTGTTTTGTGGAGACGAGGCGACGTCTGGGGTGGTCGCGTTGGGGCCGGCCGTGGTGAACGGATCCACCACGCAATGATCACTCAGCTGCACCACCACATTTTTCCCTGATTGACTTGAGGGACGGAGGAGAAAGTTGAAAGTGAAGACAAAAACAAAACAAAAAAAAAAAAAAAGGAAACCTCGCAGTCAGTTCGTAAAGTTGCTACAAACCAGTTGATGATGGAGGACGGGGAGGGAGATGTGATCGCTCCGCAGAAGCTGGCGGGCTGGAGGTTGACGATGGTCCACGTGGGGTCGATGGCGACGGCGTCGGGGTTGAGGAAGTTTTGGCCGACGCCCGCGTGCCCGCAGACAGCTGCATGGGCGCATGAGAGCCAACGCGGGTGAGATGGTTTTATTGGACGCCGCTGCTGCGGCTGTGTGAGGGATGTGCTGAGCTGGGCCTCACACACACACACACACACACACACACACACACACACACACACACGCACGCACCTGCTCGGGTCACCCGGCCGTCAAAGCCGATGCGCTGCTCCAGCTCGAACACGGTCCTCAGGGCCTCGGCCACGCTGCAGGTAGGAACCTCGTGGCCGAAGACTAAAATCACTCTGCAGTTTAGAGGACTAGGGGAAGAAGAAGAAGAAGAAAAGAAAACTGATTTACAGATTTGAGTCATGCTTCAAATATGTCTGGGCACTGGAAAGGGATTTTGCGGCGACGGCGTGACGATTTCGCGACACTCACTTTGAGTCTTCGGCTCCACAGAGCCTCCTGGCACCCTGAGGGGGAGGTTGCGTTTTAGTGTAACGGTCTAATACAATGAGTTTACAGTGGCAGCTCACAATGTGTTTTGTGTACAAAATGGACGCCGGGCGGGTGTAGCAAGTGTGTTTTTTGGGCGGGACATGAAGTGATGAAGTTGCGCACCAGACACTTTGTGCGCAGTCGTCTGCATGCGTTGCTTTACTCAATAACACCATAGACCTTTTTTTTATGTGCTAAAAAATGGCAATTAAAGGTGATGGAACATTCGTGCGGTTCCGGTCGGTTCTGCCGGCTGAATACGCTCCAGAGCCGAGTCCCTCCGAGGTACTTCATGTTTCAGTCGGATTTCAGTTTCAATAAATCGACTTACTCTGAAAATGTGACATCACAGTCGCGCCGTCGATGTGACTTGAAGCCAAATGAAACCTCAGCTAATTGCTTTTTGACAATAAAATGGACAAAATGTTTTGCTTCAACTTGTATTATTGGATTATGTTTTCTTTGTCCTGGCAAATCGTAATAGTGGAAAATGTTGACATGTCACGAAGCATTAAAGCGCTTTGGCGGCTGATTACCTTGTATTCAGATGCAATGATGGACAAGGGGCAGGAAACGCTGCAAAGAGGCGTCGCAAAGAGTTTTATCGATAGAACCTGCACGCGAAAGCGGAACTGCGTTCACCAAGAACAGCGGCGAGACTTACATATGCGTCAGGGAGCAGATCTCTTTGAGCCGGGAGAGCTGTGGGAATTCAGAAACGTTGAGTCTGATGCGGATGTGGATCATCTTGGGCGAATAAAACTCACAAGCGCGCGGGTTTCTGCGCGTCAACGTACCAGGAAGAAGGGAAACGAGACGTTCATCTGGGGATTTTGTATCGACATTTGAAAAGTGTAGTAGGCATCTGGGAGCACAAGAAATAAAATGATTACAAAAAAAAAAAAAAAAAGCTTTTTCGATAATAATGGGGCGGGCTGGTTAGTTCACGCTTACCGGTGCCGTTGCAGTAAGCGGAGCAGCTGCAGTTTGTGCCCGTGTTGTCTGGAGAGGTGAAAGTTCCAATGAGCGTCACAACGGAACATCACAGAACAGCATTTTCCGGCTCTTTATATTCAGTTCTTGACCTGTTCACACTTCACCAGATTTTGCGGTATTTTGAGGACAAGTTGAGATCTCACACACCAAACATCTAACCGCGCTTTCAGGTTCTGTTTTTTTTTTTTTTTTTTCAGATTTAGACAGCCGGCACCGAACGGACAACTGGCGCTACTGAATGATGCTTTTAGATGTTTCGGCTCATTTCTCATTTGTTTGATTTAAGACTCCAGGAAGTCGGTGTACACAAAATAACTCTTTCCAGGCGTGTGAAGAGACGGGAGTTAGTGTTACTGCTTTGAGTTTTCCCGCTGTTTCTGGTCTTTGTTCCCAGCTAAGCTAACCTGCCGCTAGCTTAAATGTTAACAGGCACATATGAGAGAGTTGCTGAAACGTTAATCTCAAGAGATGGGAGGACCGGTGTCAAAGCTGCCTTCTGAAGCAAGAGTATGAACGCGCTGATGCACTTTTACATGGCCGGAACATTTACTGACTCAAACCCCCGGCAGTTTTTTCATCTGTGTGCAAACTTTGGCATTGCGACTTTTTGCGGCCAAAATGACGCCCTTTTTTCACACCTTTCTTTTGGTGCATCTTCTCTTGCTGTAGAACGCTTTATTTGTATATTTGTGTCTTTGCTTGTTTTTTTTGTTGTTGTTTGTGTTTGATACACGATGCTCTTTGTCATTTATTCGCTGTGACAAAGGGGGGGGGGCATTTAGCATGACTCCTCCTCCTGCTCCCTCAGCTCAACTAAACTTAACTGAACAAAACTGGAATGCAACATGGAAGCCTGTGAGATGGTGGTTGATCTTTATCTTGTACTTAAAGTCTCTTACTCTGTGTGTACTTGTATATGTGTACATATATATATACTGTATACACACATAGACGTATACATACACAAGCTCTGCAGAGACTGAACAGTGTTTGAGTAGTAATTGAATGGAGATAGATAAGATAGAATCTGAGGTTGAGATGTCAAACAGTCTCAGGTGGCTGAGCTACCGACGCGAGGACCCGCGAGTGAACGCTGATTTTACCCTTAAACGGCGACCACAAACGCGCTTTTGCCTCTCGAGATGCACGGCGGTGCTGGACGGACCCGATCTTACAACCTGCGGCTGTTCCGGAGGATGAAGAAGCTCACCTTGCCCACACGGCGGCGCCGCGTACGAGGGCCCAGACGCCTCACTGTTGGAAAACAAACGAAGCAGGGGTCAGGGTTCTGCTCCCTTAACAGTCGTTTAAAAAAGATGGCGGGACACACACGCACACGCACACACACATGCACGCACGCACACACGCATCGAAAATTCTACACAAGCTTACCATGCTCCACCTGCTTCTCCAGTATAGGTGCAAGCGCCTTCCTCTTGGCTATTGCTGTCGCAGCCGTTTTGTATGGAATCTATTCAAAGAGACGAGGTGTGGAGGTAGTTGGGGGGTGGGGGGTCGCTTGAATTAACAGATTATCAGTCTAGGTTATTGTGTGTTTGGGATTATGCCGAGTAGGATGCAGCACTCACTGAGTAGATTGACTCTTTCTCCCACCACGCGGATGTCGGGGGAAACCCGGGAGGCCGCACAGAGAGTTTGGAGGATGCAGCATGGGGGGACTCGCCGCCTCAGCTGCTGCGTCACAACGCACTTGGTGTGTCTGCAGGCAGCCACAAGCACATTAGATCCACTGATTTAACCACCAATGACACCACTGGCAGAAAGTCATCCTCGGATCAATCTCATTTTGATTATTAAAACTTGTTTAAATGATTCTGAACTGTTTCAAATCCACCGTTCTCTCCGGGGTTTTGCTAGTTTCATTGTCTGATGTGACATTTAACTGCGTGGGGCGAACCAATGTAAGGGTGCCACCTCGGGATCCCTGGTGACGAATCAAAACAAGATAAATGAATCACGAGAATCTGTAGTGGCGGCGCCGTTCCAGCTACGTCACCCACCTTATTTCGGTCTGTTGGGTGCATGAAACTTCAATTCCCTGCAAAAACAAATCAGCCTTTAATCGCTCTGCTCGCTCATTCTGTCACCCAGAGACGCATTTTAACGTCGCTTACCTGCAGCAGGTCGGTCGCTCTGCTAAAAAAAACAAAAAACAAAGTTGTAAGAATATTAATAACAGGGTGATGAGTCGATGGTCATGCAGGCGAGCCGATCTTAAACAAGCCATTTCAATATAAACCAGGAAAAGAAGCAGCGGGTGAGTCTAAATACGCCGGATAACCTACGAGGGCATTCATCCTCTTGTTAAAAAACAAACAGACAGACAAATAAAAACAAACACGTGATACCTTTGAGCAAAACGGTCTTCAGCTTCACGAGCAACTCGCCTGCCTGGCACGCCGGCGGCGGACGAGGAGTTTCCGGGCCTCCTGCTTGGAGTCCCGGCCGTGGTGCTGGAAGCTGCAGCCGAGGCCGCGATGGCGCTCTGTGGCGCGTTTGTTGGTGCTGCAGTTGTGCTGTCGCCCTCTACTGCAGTTGTTGTTGCTGCTGCTGCTGCAGTTGTTGCTGCTGCTGCTGCTGCAGTTGTTCTTGTTGTTGCTGCTGCTGCAGTTGTTGCTGCTGCTGCTGCTGCAGTTGTTCTTGTTGTTGCTGCTGCTGCAGTTGTTCTTGTTGTTGCTGTTGTTGTTGTTGCTGCTGTTGTTATTGTTGTTGCGGCTGACAGTTGTTGTTGCTGCTGCTGTTATTGTTGTCGTGGCTACAGTTGTTGTTGCTGTTGCTGCCGTTGCTGAAGTTGTTGCTGTTGTTGTTGTTGCTGCAGTTGTTGTTGCTGTTGCTGCCGTTGCTGAAGTTGTTGCTGTTGTTGTTGTTGCTGCAGTTGTTGTTGTCGCTGCTGCTGTTGTTGTTGTTGTCACTGTTGGCGCAGAGGAAGTGCTTTCAGGTGTAGTTTGGGGAGAGCTGGGTGTCACAGTCGTGCTGCCCTGCTGAGGAGTCAAGCAGCTCCCCAGATTGCTCTCGAAGGCCTGCTGGAGCTGAGAAAAGGAAAAAGGCACTCAATATAAAAAATAAAAAAAAATCACATCATTTACAAATTACGAAGAATTTTCTCGGCAGTCAGCCCATAAACGATTTCCCGTCATACCCAGGAAGTAATTTCTGATTCATTCTTCTTCGGTCCAATCACGTCCACGGTGACGTGGATGAAGTAGTGCGCTGCAGAGGAAGGACGGAACACAGTCAGAATTGTCGCAGTAGTGGAGACGATGTCTAGATGTCCTGATGGTCAAACTTCTACGGAACATCTGCGCCAAGTAAACACACACTACATGTATACGGGTGCATGTACCTTGCAGGTCTGAAAAAAGTAGCCAGTGTGCAAGAGTGATAAACATGCATTCTTCTTAATGGCCAGCAGGGGTTGGGGGGTTTGGGAGGGTGAACGTTCTAATGCTGGCTTTATGGTCTCAATCTCAGTGTTCTTCAGTACTGCGTGATATTCATTTTCTAAGTTATGGTCCCAAGTGACTGCACGCTCGACTAAACAGCAGGTGGCGTCACAGCAGCTACCTTGACTTTTTATTTGGTAGCTGCTCTAGTCTAACGTCTTCTGTATTCCTTTCAAAGCTCCTCCAGAGCCAAAAAAAACATTGATTTCTCATTGTCCTTTCTCTCTCCATAACCGGTCAAAAAGTCTGAATGCCTATTAATACTTAGGGAATTCCCTCTTCATGTCAAAAAAAAGGTTGCACGTGTTCATCCGCTCATGCTCGGGGGGGGACAAATAAGGCCGGTGATGTTTTCGTTTATTGGCGTGGGCGTAATGGAAAGATGTGTTTGTGATTAGCGTGGGAAGTTTTTTTTTCCCGCCACAGTCCTGTTCAACCTGCTCGCCTTTGTGATAACATTTCCGGGGGGTCCTGCTGGCACGTTGCGAGTAATTCCCCCCTCTAACAAAGTTTACCTGGAGTCCGTGCACTCGTCCGGGACAGAGCGGAGGGAGCGGTGGGTGCCTGGTTGCAGGAAATGCGACCTGACGGGAAGAACACGGCAGTTACCGCCAGTCAGACATTCCGAGCTCAGCCGCCGCACAGACGGTGACGGAAGGAGGAACTTGCCAATCACTTGTCACCATGTTCTTCCCCCGAGCTCAACACATCAGTCAAAATCAACACCCGGCTGATCTGATGTGACCTAATAAACCTCCACCAACTAAAAAAAATGTGCCTTTTTTTTTTTTTTCAAAGACGATTACAGCTCTGAAAAATGGGATTAATTCCATACGCGTCTCTCCGTCCACTCTCTTGCGCGTGAACTGCAAAACGATTCTGTACTCGTTTCTTTTTTTTTTTTATTTTTACAACTTTGACCCCTCGAAAGCTGCCGGAAAGCGCGAGCTCCTCCTCGTCACGTTCTCCGCTCGCGCAGAAGCGACAGTGTAGTTAAGGAAAAAGCCCGACCGCAATCGGGCCAGAATGTCGAGCCGCCTGCAAAGCAGGGAGGCGCGTTGCTCATTTGTGTGCGCCAAGGTGCGCTTGCGGCGCTCGGCCGGCGGTGATTGACAGGTATGCGGGGCATGTCAGATGCCGTGCTCGATGAGAAGAGCCGCGGAGATGCCGGTGCGGATAAGGTGACCGGCTGACAGACGCCTCCTCTCCATTGTCTGCGAATGTTTTTGTACCCTTTAGACTCTAATCCATCATGGCTGACGTTAGGCCCTCACCTGCCAGGAGGACGACCAGCAGGAGCGTCAGCAGCAGCCGCGGCTTCTTCACTCTGCAATGCAACAATCCTCTCGTGAAAAAGGGCCCGTAAGTTTACTGGCTTAGGTGTGAATTTGAAAAAAGAAGAAGAAGAAGAAAAAAAAAACAATAGTTGCATCATAGCAGCAAATGACTTTGATATCTTTTGTTACTCAACAGCTGGACAGGAGAACAAAAGGGTGACTCAGAGGAAAAAAACTTCCCACGCTAATCACAAACACATCTTTCCATTACGCCCACGCCAATAAACGCTGGAGAACTCCTCCGTAATTAAGCCTCCGAGGTTTTATCGCAAATTCTTTCTCACTCAGCCAGCTAAACACGGCGTTCCGAAGAAGTGAATGATGCTAAATCAAACACTTGTTGAGTACATTCTTGCTGCGAGTCCAGCACAAAAGAACAATCGAGCGCTTTATCGGCGCCGGGAAACTGCAAATAGTGGTGCAGCATCGCATGCTGTTGCTGCATAGATGCACGCACTGGTTCCCATTAACAAATGCGGGATGTTTGCTCGGGGTAGGGTTTGTCGGAGACGCTCAGATCTGCCCCTCTCGAGCCGGCGTTGAGCTGCTGAACAGGGAACGACTGAGCGGCGCTCTAGTAGAGCCGCACTGTAAATCTCTGCAAGTGTCATTTGTAGCTTTGAAAAGAAGCTAAACGCTGATGCCGTGGAATGAAGGAGTTTAAGTATCTCGGGGCGGAAGATGGTGGGCGTAGCCAGCGCCCCCCCTCACTCCCCCCCTCCCAACTCCCATCATAGCATCCCTTCACTTAGGGATGCCCCTTTTGCCCCTAAATTCGTCTGACTCCCATGTCTGTTTGTCTTCTGATGGCTCACAGGCTGTTCAGCTCCACGTGAGCGCGTTTCAGGGATAAAACGTGAAACGTGAAGCTGCGCGTTTTATGTTGTTTTCGGGCGAATCATTGAGGATAAACACCATGACCGGCCGCGTGTGTGATGGCGCTGCACTCTGGCACAAGGCCTCTCGGCAACGGTGGATTTATCGGCATGGGGTATTCATTGAGACGTGTGCTGCTGACCTCTTGGCCAGGTCACCCTTGTACTGTAAATGATGGTTTCAATTGGTCTTCATCTGGTTGAATGAAGGAGAAGAAAAAAAAGTACACAAAATAAAATGCCAGCCGTGCCGCCTTCAGATGAAGCCTTTTCATGCCGACTTAAACAGTCGTGGGCAGCAGATACACGAGGAATCAATGCCTCAATTCATGCAATTTACAGATGAGTGCAGATGGATTTACTGACTTCTCTGCTTTAACCACAAAAGACTTGTGATTTCCTAAATCTGCACCGGCGGTTCGATTGAAACACAACCTTTTTTTCCAGCTCCAGCGTGATCCGTTCATCCAGGTTTTGGACGTTTTGGTCGCTGCTGCCTCAAAATCTGGGGTGAACGTTAAATAATCTTTCGCTGGAAGCCGGCCTGACTCCATCACGGAGGCTGGGCACCGCGACTGTTGGCAGCGCGGCTCAGCATGTGACCCGCCACCGTGACGCAGGAGAGACACACGCGCTTGGCAATAGCACGCTCTCACGGCGATGTTCTGGGTTTCGCACGATGATTAAAAAAAAAAAAAAAAAGCCGAGATCACGAGGACAACCCACAATGCACCAGGCTGCGGCGAAATGAGGCGGTAAAAAAGTAGAAGCAACGCTGACACCAGCTGAGGTAAATGTGCATCCGATCGGCTGCGTTTGCCCGCTGAGTTTCATTTACATTCGACACGTGACGGCGTGGACGAGCCAACCTTCATCTCTTGTTTTTATTGATGCAAGGATTTCACCAATGTGGAAGCCCATTTCCGCCAGTAAAAGAAAAAAAATAAGATGAAATGAGGCAGAAAAAGTCGAAATTATGAGATAAAAGTGATAATTATGAGATAAAAGTGATAATTATGAGATAAAAAGTTGAAATTATGAGATAAAAAGTTGAAATTATGAGATAAAAAGACGAAATTATGAGATAAAAAGTTGAAATTATGAGATAAAAAGACGAAATTATGAGATAAAAAGTCCAAATTATGAGTTAGGAAGTGCGCATGCGCTCCAGTGGCGCAGTCATCAGAGGTCCCTCCATCATCTTGTTGGCCTTAAGTTAACCATGCAAACGATAGGCAGGAGAACTCACGCCAAAGAACTGCTACTTTGAATGTTGTGTGAAAGTATCTCATAATTTCGACTTTTTATCTCATAATTATGACTTTTTATGACTTTTTGTGACTTTTTTTGACTTTTCATCTCATAATTTCGACTTTTTATCTCATAATTTCGACTTTTTCATCTATTTTTTTTCTTTCACCGGCGGAATTGGGCCTCCATACACATCAACTATATCTGTATTAAAAAAAACACACACAAAAACGGCTTCTCAAACCTTTGTCATGAAAGCTCAAACAGCTCAGACTAAACAGCACAATGGTGGAGCGCCGGCAGTGGTGAGATGGGGGAGGTAGGTGGCCTCCTCTCTCCGCTCATATTTTGTTTTCAAAGTTACAAATAGTTACTTTTAAATGTGTCTCGCTGCTCATATTTTCTTTTGCCCTTTAATACCAACTAACCATCGGAAGATCAGCTGGTCGCCTCTGCATCTGCTGCAAGTGTTAGAAACAAACAGCACAATCACAGGCAAAGCCTTATTATGCGGGTTAAGATGCTGCAAAGGTGATTTAGCAATTTAGCACTATGTCTAAAAAGAAAAAAAAATTGGTCAAATCAGGTTTCTGAGACGCCCTGTGATCGCAACAAGGTAAAACGAGACACCGCAGGAATTACCTGATGGAGGACGTGAACATGTGCGAGCAAGAAGACCCGCCAGAACCGCCGCCGGCCGCTTTCATGCCTTTATCCTCATTTCCAGAGATCATAACTCCCTGCGAGCAAAATCCCAAAAAAATTAAACAAACAAAGAAACCAACAATAAAAGAACGCACACACAAAACCAGATTTTAACTATCATCTTCCGCAAAGTGACACAAAGCTGGGCTCATGCGGGATCAATAGCCGACGTGGGGCACGCCCCTGGAACGTCAGCCTGAGAAGGTGGACCTCTCGTGCAGTCGCCTCAAACGAGCCGCGCGGAATTCATGGTGAAGGGATCCAGAAAAGGAAAGTTTGGATTTTTTTTTCAGTGTTGATCAGAGAATTTCCATTAAGTTCCTTTAAAAAAAAAAAAGAAATGAAATGAAATTTAAAAAAATGAATAAATAAATCACTGTGCGCAAGTTCTTGGGAGCGCAGAGGTCTTTCTCTATTTTTGTTTGACAGCAAAGGTGCGCCCCAGGGCGTGTTCGCGAACCTGCGAGTGTGCTCAATGATCGACGTGCACGAGCGTTTCCACGGCAACGCTCACTACAAAGCACAACCAGTCTTGGCACTGGGACTGCGTTGCGTCAGAGGTCACGCACCGGCGGCGTCATACCAGAAGGCTCGCGTCTGCCTTGCGAGGCACCTGTTCTTCAGGACTCTCGGTGGGAGGAGCGCGCATCTATTTCCTCCATTGTTATGGCTCCGTAAGCTATATTTAACCACGCAAGCGTGCTATTAAATATCGTTACATCCAAAAGAAAGAACGCACAGGTCCGGGCACTATGTGTGATACAGTTTCACATCACTTGAGAGGAACGCTGCTTGAGTACATCCTAATAGATGTGTTCTAATATAGGCCGATACAATGTAATATAGTGATACTAACATATTACATCAGTTTGATGTAATATGCAGATAAGATAAAGTTACAAGCAGGTGGTAGCAGGTGCAGCGCTACAATTTCACACTAGAGGGAGCTAAGGGGATGCAGATGAGCCGAGGGTGGGTTTTCTTATATAATCATGAAGGACGTGTAAAAAAAAAAAAATTGCCTCGAATCTGTTCTGACTGAAAGATGCAAAAGGTTGAAAATCTTATCCCGTCCGCTCATAATCCGTTCACACAGCGGCTTAAAAATATCCCGACTCCCGACAAGGATGTAGTCGCAAGCACGAATGCGTATTTCCGCATTGGCACACCAACACAGACGCGGCATGCGTCATGATTGGCGTGTGACATATATACCTGGAATATATATACCATATAAATGTGTCCTTTGTGGGGTCACGTGGACCTTGACCTTTGACCCCTCGACCACCAAAATCTAATCAGCACATCCCGAGTCCCTCCAGAAGTTCCTGGACGAAATCCCCCTGCAGGCATTCCTGACGTGAGAATGATATCGGTCGGAGTGAGGTTGACCTTTGACTTTTTGGCTACAAAATGACACTTCATCTTTTTTTTTCCTTTGAGAACTTTGGTCAAAATCAGCAGTTATAGCTAAAAACATCCTTTTTGAGACCACGGTGACCTTTGACCTCTAAAGTCTATTTGCTTCTTCTTTGACCGCACGTTCATATTCCAGGCATTCCTGAGTTCATAATGAGACAAACATGTATATAGATGGACGCACAGATGGAAAACATAATGAAATAAACTTACTTTGACTAGTTCACATGCTTTTGACTTTGTACGTCTCCGTACTGGATGTGTTTTGTTCACCGATTTGCTGAAGTTAATTCATACAAGTTTCTAGGGAAATTAGTCTGCATTTCACTTACACTTTGAGAAAAAAAAAAAAAAAATCAATGCAGCAACTTTTATTCAACGCATTTCCCGTAAATGGTTCTTTAAATCTTCTGATCAGAAATGTTAATCTGAAGCCCTGAAAAGCATTTCGAGGCTGTTATTCAAATATTCCTGAATACCAAATACGTGTGATAAACAAAGCTAATCTAGATCAGCTCGTATCTTTATCAGGTTTAAGCTCCACCCCCTTTTAAAGTTTCAACCCCACCAAGTCAGACCGCAGACACAGACATTACTTTCGGTTGAACGGAGGCAGATATAGATAAGGGATGTGCTCGTTTGTGCCTACTGCTGAAAAAAAAAACAAAAAAGGTTGATGATTTCTGATCTCCGGGCTGAGACTGCCTGGTCAAGAGCGAACACCTCTGCAAGAGCATACATTTATTTATTTATATATATATTTTTTTCAAAAGGAGTACAGCAATTGCACAATCTCATGTACAGCATGCAATGTTTGCAGTCAAGCAACAAACGAGGATCCCGCAGGCGCAAATGGAGTCGCTTCAGCTCTTTTCTCTTATAAAACAAGGATTTGCCATTAAAAACACGCCAACCACGAGCGAAAAGAGAAACTGCAGCAGCTGATCTCGGAAAAAAAAAACACCACTGCGCCAGCAGCAGACGCCGTTCGATCTCCAGGCTCGTGTCCCGTAAACATGTCAAGAGTCGACGCTGCATATCGCGGCGAAAGCAGTCAGAGAGTTTATCCCGCATACAGGCTCCAGTAGATTATGTTGAAGAGCAGGTAAGCCAGGGGAAATATGACCCTGGAGTAGGAGTCGATCATGTAGCTGTTGCTCATGATGAAGCTGAGGTTCTGCTTCAGCGGGTTCTTGCGGCGCAGCCTGGTGCCCTCCGTGGGGGCGGAGACGATGGAGTTGCGGGCCTGGGTGTTCCTCTCCGTGTTCGGCGTGCTGGAGACCTCCGGGAAGGAGGCCAGGTCGATCTCGTTGTCGTGGTAACAGCCATCGAACACCATGGCCTGGGTGGCGTAGGAGGAGGTGGGGATCTGCGTCGAAAGGAGGGGAGCGGACGAGAGGAGGTTTTGAGCGGCAAAAGATTTTTTTTTTCAAGAGCGCTGCATGTGTGGCTCGTGAGGAGCCCATGCACAAAAAAAAAAAAATCAAATATGAATGACCTTTGCCCTCTTGAGCTTCTTCATCTCCTCCACCGTGGTGAAATAGTTGACGGCGGCGTACTCGATGACAGACAGGAAGACAAACAGGAAGCTTGCCCACAAGTAGATGTCTACAGCTTTGACATAAGACACCTGAGGCATAGAGGCTGAGACACCAGTGATTATGGTGGACATGGTCAGAACAGTGGTGATGCCTGGGTGCAGAGAGGACACGACAAGAATATTGGAAAGTGCTGCCGCAGAAATTGCCGCCTGCATTATACTCCGATCAAGCGTAACATTATGACCACCGCATGTTTACAACAGACTTGACTATGGATTCTTCTGTCATTTTTATGAATTTAAGAATGACGAGAATTTTTATTGAATGTGATTGAGAGATGTGTTGTCATATTTTATCAATTGTTATCGGGATCGTAACTTGCGATGCTGTTGAACTGTACTCATATGCATTAGGGTGGCAAAATATTAGGGACACCTCTCAGTATTACCCAGATCAACAGCATCACAAATGACAGTCCCAGTAACAGTAACCCAAATATGTCAACACTTCTCTCAAACAGGTTCAATTAAGATTTTACATAAAAGTCTTCCTGAGGTTAGAATTTTATTGCTGTTACTGCTTCTGCGTTACAGTGTATTCTATGGTAGGCCTGCACTTGCCATAATGTCATGCTCGATTGGTGTATACTGCACTGGTCATTGTTAGTCATCTGATCAGAAAAAAAGGTTCATGTATTGGTAACCAGTACGTCCAGTCTGAAAAAAAGCTGAATTTAAAAAAAAAAAAAAAATCTCTAATTCAATATTATATGTAGTTGAATTGCATTTTTCAAATAATTTCACACTTTTTCAACCATTAAGACGCCAGCCAGTTTTTTCTCTCTCCATGAATTAACCTGAACAACGATTAAATGTAATCTAATCAAAAACGGTAACATTTGGGTACCAATACAAATTGAAAGAATGTTTTTTTTAAGACCATATGGTCTCAGTACCCAGAGACACTCGAGCAGGTACGGCCCTCCTGTCGATCCAAAAGGACACCCAGGACAGCATCACCATCAGCATTGTGGGAAAGTACGTCTGAAGCATGAAGAAGAAGATATGCCTCCTGAGAATGAAGTTTATGTAGAGCCGATTGTACCAACCTGAAAAAGAGGTAACAGACAGAGCGTGGAGGTGGGACAGGCGGGGCATGAAAAACAGGGAGCAGCAAGCAGAAGCAATCGCTCGGGTGCATGTGCAAGATGGACCCGCATGAAGAACTCAGGGAGTCATCGTTTTCTGGGGTAGATCGGGTTCCAGCTGCAGTTATGTAACAATCTGGGAGCGGATAGGCCCCCAGGAGATTACTCGACTTGATGCCTTCCTTTCCCCACACAGGAGACGTGCCAGGAAAGGCAAACAGGGTTCCTTAAATGGGCCTGGGAGTCATATAAAGTTGAAAGGGCATCTTCTTTCATATTTAGTTTCATCAGCATACGCACTGATACGCTGTCTACTGAGGGAAAACTCGAGAAGTTGGTCACTTTTAGCAGAACCCATGATGGTCAACATTATACACTGATCAAGCATAACATCATGACCACCGCGTGTTTATCATAAAATATAATGCAGCAGCGCAGCAGTGAATTTTTTCCTTCAGGAGGAGTTCTATGTTGAATGGGAATGTAATTGGTGATGCAGTCGAACTGTACAGGGTTATACTGAGAGGTGTCCCCAATATTTTGTCACCCTAATGCAAATGAGTGGGATGGCCAAAGTATTAGGGACACCTCTCAGTATAACCCCCTACAGTTGAACTGCATCACCAATTGCAGTCCCACTAACAATCACTGAACTATGTCAGCACCTCTCTCGAACACGTTCAGTCATAATTCAACCTGAAACTTGTTGCGGGGCTGTTGCATTATATTCTATGGTGAACATGCAGCGGTTTAACTGTTATGCTCGATCGGTGTAGATACAAGGAATGATAGAAACTGAAGAAAAAGCATAAAACGTAAAAGGTCCCTTTTGAACATGCAACCCAGTGTTGAGCATGGATAACATTTAGCTGGTCATAATAATATACGCAATATCAGGAAACTGTACAAGACGTAAACGTCAACTTTTCCACTCATGAAAAGCTCTAGCTTATTTATTGTGGCATGTGCTGTGCAAGTGTTTTTGCTACAGCTGGGACCCTCCGGTTGCTCCCAAGGCGGGTGCAGCTCAGAGGGCCCCGGAGCTCCAGCCTCACATACCAGTGCTGCTGTAGAAGGCGAGCCCAAAGGAGGGCTGGAAGTCCTCAACGAAAAACTGAGAGAGCACGATCTCGTCAGTCCTTAATGAATCGTTGCCGTTCTTCCAGTAGAGCATGAGGTCGTTCTCATTGTAAGCATCTTCAAGAGAGGAGAAAAGAAGACCACGATCCACACTTTAATCATGCGTGAACCAGAGAGACACAGACAGGATAGAGAGAGAGAGAGAGAAGCAACCCTGGAAGATAAACCGACCCCCGAAATGTAGATGGGAAGTAATCCTGACTCAACCAGCGGTTAAATATAGTATAAACAACTTCAAGTTTGGTGCCGGATGAAAGAAAAAAAAAAAAAAAACTAAAAACAGTAATCCTCAGTAAATCCTGCATCAAAAAAAAAAGATGGACATGTATAATGGGCAGAGATTGACCTGATTTTAGATTATGAGTCATATGCAAAAATGAATTTAAAAAAAAAGAAAAAAAAAAAAAGACTGAAGTATGCTAATGCTCCGATGTGCTCTGTGTGCATATCTAGGACTAGTAGCATGGTGCTTATCAGTATCAGGGGGCGGTGCATTTAAATCACAGATCAGCGTTTACAAGGCATCAACAAGAAAAAAAAAAAAGCAAATTTGTGCACATAATGTGTATTTAAAAAAAAAAAAGAGAAAAAAAATGAAAAGAAAACATGACATCAGGCATTCAGAGGTGGTGATGTCTGCAATTTGATACTCACAGCTCTCCAGCTCCAGAGAGCAATTCTGCGTGTCCAGGGGGAAACTGCTGAAGTCCATCGAGCAAAGTGCCGTCACGGTGATCCTGAAACACAGCTCACGGTCACGCGGGCGGTTCGAAGCGCGCGCTAACGACACTCTCGGAGCAGGGCTGATGTCATCACGCGGGGGCCGTTTGAGATGGTGATGCATTCATTCGCTAATTGCTGCCGCTGCCGCCGCAGGCCGCCGGGGGACGGCACCATATTGGGGACATCTGCGGCCGAAATGGATATGAATCCGGTCTGAAGATTAACGCGCAGCTTCTAACATTCCCGCTGTTGCGCTTCCCGCTGAGGTTAAAAAACCTCCAGCCGCAATAATCAGATATGATTGTTTCCCGCATGGATTGATGCCTTTTTTTTTTTCTTTTTTTTTTTAAAAGCATCTTAAGGCGAAATGTTGCATTTTTCATTCCATGTAATGAGACTGCGTCACCTTTGGCACATTTAATGCTGAGAGAAAACGGATGCATCCTCAAATCGCCCTTGCTAGTGTGCACCCTTGCACCTCAGTGAGATAAGTGGATGAGTTCTGATAATCCAGGAATTTTTACACGTTCTTTTAGGCTGTTTTAAATACAAATCTGCCAATGGAGCAAATTCAGTTTGCAACCGGACGACAGATTCCCATGATTATGTGAGTGAGTTTTTGCAGTGCGCAGCCTCGACTGGCCCGCCACGACCCGCAGTTTATGTGGGTTTCTAATGTCTGATAACTCGCGAGGGACATTCTGGTTTTTGGTCTTTCGTGCGAGTAATGTTAACCAATCGTGGCCGACTTTTGTTGAACGCTGGTAAACGGTTCAAAAAGAGGCAGCCGAGTCTCGGAGCCCGTCAGCCATCCACAACTCTTGATTTAGCCTTTTTTTTTTTAATATATCCGCATTTATGAGCACTGTGAACAAATGTGGTCATGCAGCTGATTGCACCATAGCCTTAATTTTCAAACGCACCTGACACGTTCACTGGGTAAAATTCATAGATTCGACATGGTAAGCTGCTCGCAAAATAGAGGACATACAGGCGTTCTTACCTGACACTGTAGAGGATGTTGCCATCAGGGTAAACCCTCAGCATGATGTTCTCCATGGTGGTGTCGTGGATGAAGGAGCGCTTGGAGTGGACGAAGAAGACGTCGGGGACCCAAATCTTCTTCACCAGACGCGCATCGAAGGTCCGACTCTTGTTGTTGCTGGAGGGGAAGGCCAGGCGGTCGTCCTGCCAGTAATGCCTCAGGTACAATGTCATGGTGAAGTCCTGGGAACAAACAATACATAATTTTAAGAAAAAAAATGCCCACGATGCTCTCAATCAGAGAAATGGAGATTCCGTGTGCATGCACAAATCCACAAACTACGTACCATGTTGACCTCGCTTATACTGTCAATGCTCTCGACCTGGACGTCGATGCCGACCGGGATGGCGGAGCCTGCAAAAGATCAAGCGCGGCGTTGCGGATCATCTTTAAACAACATGGCTGACCTCGTGATGACATCGTCTGCCGGCCGCGCAGCCGCCGGAGATTACGCGCGTAAATCCCGCAGCTGAGCCATACAGTATATAAGGTGGGCTCGTAGGGGAGCGCGGCGCACGCCGGCATCAGGCTGGTTATCGCGAGTGCCTCATCAGATCAGCGCGTTGGTGCTGCTTTTTAATACTGCGTGGCCACGGCATCATCTAGTCACGAGTATTAACTGACTGAGCTACAGCTCGCTTGGGAAATACACGAGTTTAGAGATATTTTCTATCGCACTTTCAGAGGAAGGGTTTTACTTCGGATGAGCCACGAATAACAAAATGAAACACTTGGCTGGGCGCCTATAAAGTATTTTTTTTTCCTCTGGAAAAAAAAAGAAAAATTGGAAAATATAGATGCTTTGAGGAGAACTGATGGCGCTGCCTGACCGCGACTGACCCGTCGGCATCTGACGAGGCCGGCTTCATTTGATTCGCTAACGTTTGTGTAACCGCAAACGTCAGGGAGCAGCTTTAGTCGAGGCAAAACACCAAAATAAAAGTCCTTAAATCCTTTTAAAATTAGACTGCTGGAGCCAAGCAGCAGAAGCAAAGCTGGTCTTATGCTTTTTTCGATTTTCCCCTGAAGGACCAACCCCGGCACATGCCAACAACCAACAAGTGATGTAAATGTGTTTAACCAGGTGGTCTATAGATTAGCATTCCATGAAGCCACGAGTTTAAGTTCTTCTCATACATCGGCCCGACTGTATCGCCATTACGCCGTGAAAAGTAGCGCAGCATTGGGCACCATGCGGGCAAACAGCGGACAGGTGACCTGAAACACGCTAATAATTGTATCAGTGGGCATTTGACTGGTGACCTGGTGTAAAGCTGCACAAATACTGGCAATAAAAAAACAAAATAAGAAGCCAACGCATCGCTCAAAGGAGGTTTGATTAGAACCACAAGCACATGCAGGGATGCATTGCTATGCCCAAGTGCCCTATTGCCGTATTGCATACTGCCCGGGGAAGGCGATGGTTCCTTACGGAATTACATCGGCGGAATACTGGAAATGTATGATGCGCACCATAAACATCCTGTTCTATCAGCACCATTACCTAATGAAGGTAAGCACTCATCAGTCTACAATTACAGTAGAATAGTGAAGTGAAGGGGTGGGTGGAAACGGGGGGGGGGGGGGGGTTTATATGAG
>CAAKHG010020061.1:5000-17320 GCA_901007715.1 Dactylopterus volitans
AGCACTGCCGCCATTGCCGCCGCCACCATTGCCACCGCCGCCGTCGCCACCACCGAAATCAGCAGCAGGAGGCGGCGGCTGTAATTACCGGCCGCTCTGCCGGCAGCTGATTGATGCCTCTTGATGAAGTAGCTCAGTGATTGAAGAGTAAAGACGCTTTGGGAAAATCTATAAGAGGCCTTCAGCTGCCGCCGCGGAGCAGCGCCGCGATTGGCCGCCCTCCATTCCGCTGGTTAATCAGACAGCAGTTTGGCCCTGTCAGGCGGCGGGCGAGCGATCATCCCGGATCATCAATCAGATCGATCAATCGCCTGATAGAGACAGAGACGGAGCTCCTCGCCCGCCGCGGAGTCTCACTCTGCGCTGGATTTATTCCGCACACTTTTCCGATTGGTTCCCCTGGACTTGTTCCTCCAATAACACGGGCGGAACATCAACCCCGCAAGGTACCGTCATGCTCCAGGCATCAGTGTTTCCAGGACAACCAGAGCATCAGAGTATTTGTGCTGCAGTGATTCACCACAAATATGTTTTGTAATCATAAAAAAGGCTGCTGTTGTTTTCAGTGATGATCGATCGGAGATCACAGGTGGGCAAGATGAGGCCCGAGGACCAGAACCGGCCGGTGGGCCGCCTCTACACCGCTGACCTCATTCGCTGGTTAGCATGGTCGTCATGTGGCGCTTCGCCGGCCAGCTCGCGGTCGGTCCTCCGGGTCAGCAGGGGGCAGCGTTTCCCCTGCGGTTCGTCCATCAGCCGGTTGGTGACTGCGTGCTCGGCTCCCTGCTAACTGTCACACTTCACAGGAAGCTGCGGGGGCTCTCGCCTGATGAACGTCGGCGCTCAGTCTTAATCGTCATGGCAGCGGGGACACTCTCCACCCACCCCCCCACCACCACGCCGCCCTCCACCGCACCGTCGTGGTTATAATCACAAGCACGGCTTCCATGACAGGTGGGTATTTGCAGCAGATTAGGGCTGTAATATTTTGGCATTAAGGTGAGTTAATGCAGGAGTGAAGGTGGGAAATGCGGGTAATTACGCCGGCGCCGGCGCCGCGCCGGCACGTTTTAAGGACGTGTCAGAGGATTTGCTCCTCCCGCCGTCAGACGCCGCCGAGCTTTGCCTCCCCTGCTGCTCACGCTCGGCGCCAACAGCCGGGCCGCCTGCAGCGAGGCGTCGATTAACAGGAAGCTCTGACACAGGAGCTTTAACAGAGGCCTGTCAGACGCTATCGCCGCTCAGTGGCGTGGAGACCGTCATGGAGCGGCGTGGAGCGGCATCATGGAGCGGCGTGGAGCGGCATCATGGAGCGGCATCATGGAGCGGCGTGGAGACCGTCATGGAGCGGCGTGGAGCGGCATCATGGAGCGGCGCGGAGACCGTCATGGAGTGGCATCATGGAGCGGCGTGGGGACCGTCATGGAACCTTCCTCTTGCCCAACTCGTCGTTTCCTGTCGCGGTCGGACGAGATCCACTGAACCAGCGACACGGTCTGGCTCTGCCCACCACGCTGACCTCAGGCGTCTGGCAGAAATGCCTGGAGGGAAACTCGTCCCACGGAGGAGCAGTGAGATGTTCGTAGGTGCACCGGAGATCAAAGATGAGCTGATTAGACTTTGGAGGTCAAAGGTCACTGTGACCTCACCAAAAACTGCTGCTCACTGAGTGAGAGCCCGGAGAGTCAACCAGAACGTTAGCGTAGCAGCTAAACGAGCTGAAGGTGGCGGCTCCACCGTCACTGATGGTTCTGGAGATCTATTACAAGACTTTTGCTCATCGCACCTTCAGCTTTCATCTTTGCTCTTTTATTCTTTTTTTTTTTTTCGGCTTCTGATTGTGAGCAGCTCAGGTGGAGCTGAGATCCGGGAGGTGAAAGCTTTGCATTCACGCCGCGCCGCCTTCACCTGCTCGCCTGTTTTTGTTCAGCAAACACGCCGCCGCTGCCGCCGCTCCACCATCATTTCCTCCTGCATTTACATGCAAATTCGCCCGCGCCGCCATTGTGGCGGCTCGGCGGATCATTGTCTCATCAGCGAGGGATGGCTTTCAGCGGCGGGCCGGAGGACGTGAAGGGAAACCAGGCGGCGCTCAGGTGCCGAGGTGCAGCCGCACTCATCATCCTCCATCACGGCGGAAGGCAAACAGCCCGCCGGCGCTTGTGCAAATGTCAGAGGAAAGGACGAATCGGTGAGCCGGGGGGGGCGGGGGGAGGCGGCCCGCCGGCGCCGCGCCGAACACCGCGCCGAACACCGGGAGACCTCAGCGGGACGAGTTTACCTGCAAGGGTTTCTGCCAGCAAGCTTCTCAAAGGCGACGTCCATGCGGTGAGACGTTCACACGCCGGCGGTTTAATGAGCAATGAGTTGAGCTGCCAAAACCGACACGAGAGGTGAAATCAAAAAAAAGAATACCAACAACTGGAAGTGGCTGGTGGGAGCTGCCAGCGGAGGGGCGTCATGGCAACGGCAACAAAAAAGGCTGTGAAAGAAAACGTGACATGTTTAAACGCCTAAACGATGAGAGTTACACAGAAACGGAACATAAGTCTGATTTTTGAAAGTCTTGGGAGCAGTTTAAAGTTTTCACCCTGAAGAGGTCCTTTAATATCATTCGTCCCCAACAACAAAAAATGTCCAAAAACTGCTGTAAAAATATTACACTCGTATTTTTCTACTTTAAACAAGTGAATCTTTTAAAACGTTTTTAGGCACAAAAATACATATCAGATATGAATTATATGAAAATAAAAAAAACTGAGTGGCACAAATATGGGATCTATGCTGGGTTTTAAGTTTGTTTTTTTATAGTTTTAAGTGTGAAGAAACAGTTTAGTTTCTAAATGTTTAATTGGACGTGAAGAGCCTCTCCATTCACTTACATTGTAATTTTTTGCAAAGAAAACAATATTTGTAAGTGTTCCCGGTAGAATGTAGAAGTGGCCCCAACACGAAGGAGCAGAATCAGCGAGTCAAAGCAGAACTGCTTTAAAGGCTCAATTTGCCTGAAAAGTTCCAGATTTATGAAAAAGTTTGAATGGACGAATTAAGGAACCTGCCAGTTTCTGCAGCTGAAACTGCGAAGAAGACGAGCAGGAGAAGAAGAACTCCTGGCTGTCAGGGAGGCGGGGTCAGCCGTGATGTCACACGCCTCCACACGCTCAGGACGCCCGCGAGGGCCAAAGCTGATGGACGGCGGCCAGACGCGCGGCCCAGTCGGGCGCCCGCTGCCAACTTCCTGTCAACCCGCTGCAGGAGAAGACCCGGCGAGCGCCTCTCAGGTCCGGGGTCACCATGGAGACGACGTTTGCGGGGCTCCTTCATTCTTGGCGCCTTTGCGAGCTTCTGCTAGGGAGACGGCGCCTGGGGGGGCGGAGCTTATGAGGCGTCAGCTGGATTTCAGTAGGAACAGCGCAGTTTGACCGAGTCTGTGATGGTGGCGGCGGCGGCGGCGGCGGCAGCGGCGGCTCTCAGCGGCCACCGGTGGCTGCTGGTGGCTGAAGGTCAGCACCTGCCCTCCGATCAGGCCCCGCCCACGTCGCAGATGAGGCTCGGAAGCCTCGAGCAGACGCATCATCATCAGGACTAAACTCCCGTGGGAAGAAGGAAGGAAACACGAGGGGCGATGGAGGAGCCGAAGCTGCTGCAGCGCCCCCTGCTGGAGGGGTCACCACCTCCCGGCCGTCGTTCACGAAAGAGACATCCCACCCGAGCAGAATCGGAACGAGAGCTTCCGTTAGCAGATGACTAACGATCAGGCGGTGATGGATGTGCAGCAGCTACGTTTGCGGTTTTAAATAAGTGTATAAGACCTTCACGCGGTGTTTGATGCCGCCACTGAGACGGTGAGCAGGAGCGTCACTTCTTCATGTTTCTGTAACAGTTAATCCACCAATATCTAGAAGCTCTTTAGCCAAAATCATGTTTTTAATGCTAAAATATATTCATTATATTTCTAATTTAGTGAAAACAGTATAAAGCACAGTATCATTTCTTGATTAGGATGTCAAATTATAGTTCTTTTCTCGTGTTCCGTGAAAAATAAATAACTAATTATTTTAGTGGTTGAGTGTTCTGCTTCACTCGTTTCTGCCCGGTGAGCCGCCTCAAATATGCGTCTGAAAAAAGGTGAATTCAGTTTGAAATTCCTCGTTCACGTCAAGAGCCCCGTGAAATATGAATATACAGTATATATATATATATCTATATATATATATATGAACGCTTGCATGGGGTGGTGGTGGTGTAACACGCGCTGAGCGCCGTGAACCCAACTGAAACATGATCAGACGGATTTATTTCTTGGCTTTTCCACAAGTTTGAATACAAATATGTATTAAAAAATATGAAAAAAAAACCTTCTGTTCATATGAAAGTGCCACATTTCTCACGTTTAAGTGCAAATGTTGGTAACAGATCTGAAGGAGGAGACAGATGCACCATGGGAATTTCAAAATAAAAGGCCCATGTAGCTGGTCTGCGAGATGCTCCACAAACCAGGACCGTGAATGAGGGAGAGTTAAGAAAGGTTGTAACAACACACACACGAGCCGGCGAGAAGCTGTGAGAACCTGTCAGAGGGTTCGTGGTTCTTCGCAGCAGCAGCTGAGAACCTCTGTTTTTATTCTGATTTCATTCCCAAAAACAGGTAAACAGAGTTTTCACGGAATAAAGCGACACAAACGTGGCGACGCAGAGGGCAAAACAAGACGGCGGCCAGTTTTCCACCTGCGTGTTCTCACGGCCGAGGAGCTGCTCCTGCTGGGAGGACCACGATGGTGGAGCTGATGTTTCCTCACCAATGGAACACAAGCAGCTTCCAAAGAAGCTGATCCAAAGAAGCTGATCCAGAGTCCAGTCGGAAATTAATATTCATGCTAGACGTCGCGGTGGAACCAGGCTGAGGAGGAGGAGGACGAAGGGTGTGAAACGAGAAGACCGGCGTCAGCGGAGATGCTGCTGGGAGGTGTGAAAGGTGGAGGAGGTGAGGATGAAGGGAGAGAAGATGGAGGCGAGAGAGGAGTGAAGGAGGTGAAGAAGGAGAGATGGAGCGAATGAAGAAGTGATCAGCTGAACGTGGGAGGAGAGAGACGTTGGGATATGAGAAATACGAATGTTCCTCTGAGGGTGAAGATGAGGAACGCGAGCAGGAGGCGCCAAATCACAGCAAAAGTTATCTCATGACGCTTTCCAAGCAGAGCAGCTGCAGACTGACTCTCTCAGAGGAGGACAATGGGAGGCGGGAAACAGGAAACAGGAAGAAGCAGGCAGGAAGTGCCGGTTTCAGCTTCACTGCAGCTCCTTTTTAATTTGGATTTTTTTTTTTAAATTATCCTTTTTATTGTTTTTTTTTTTTTTACTTCTCCATCTTTTCATCCCATCAGGCCTTGCTGGTCCGCCTGACAACCGCTGATATTATGGGATGGCGCATATCCAGCGTGCCACCTGTCCTGTGCTCTCATTGGTCGACCAGTCGTCAGTCCGGCCAATCGCTGGATCTGATATTTAACATTTTTACAAACGTCTGTGTCGTCACGTTTAAAAATCAAATGGATCTGAGTCGTCTCCGCCTGCAGTCGCCGCCGTCGTTTGTGGCCCCGCCCACAGCTCCGCCCCTCACCGAGCTTCCGCAGGACGTGGATGATGACGGAGCTCCGTCGCATCTGATCCGTTCATCCAACCAACATCCAGACATTCGCGGTGATGGATTCGTTTCAGGCGTTTGAGGTGACAAACATCCGCCTGCTTGTGACCGACTCACCTTCCTCTTTGGATTTCATTTCACTTTTCTTTGACTTGTGGGTTTTTTTCATCTTTCAGGCTGGTTTTTGCTCGTTTATTCATTTACTAGTTCAGATTCCTCATTTTAGTTGAATTTTGTATTTATGTATTTTGTGTGTTTTTGCCTTTGACCTCCTGACGCTTCCTTACAGCTGCACTTCCTGCTCCCTCTCAGCCAATCGCGGCTCTGCTCCACCTCCCGCCTGCTGATCGATGGCGTGCCGCGGAAGCTAAATGCCGCCGCGCCGCCACCGCGCCGCCGCCACTGCCGCCGCCGCGCATATAAATGCGGCTGATCAATTTCTAATGCTGATATGATTAACCTGATCCGCTCGGGTCTGATCTGATTTGGTTTTGATCGATCGAGTCGCGGATCAATAACTCACCGCGGGGGCTTATTACGCAGCGCTGGTTCTAATCAGCCGCGCTGATCCGATCCCCAAAAGCACGGAGCGTCTTAATCGCAGCGTTCCGGAGGAGGAGGAGGAGGAAGAGGAGCAGCCGCATCTTCATCCCCTGATACGTTTTCACTTCACAAGACGTTTTCGATGCAAATCGTCTTAAAGAGAAATCAGAAATCAGCCTCCATCAATCAATCAAATCCTCGCTGGCAGTTTTCAGGCTTTTATTTACTTCAGCCTGCTGTGGAGGAAGAAATCACACACACACACACACACACACACACACATTTACATATATCACCCATGAAAATCATGAAGCAGCATTTTAGTGTACAAAATTACTTCAAATTGTTGACATGAGAAACGTTATATCAGCACTGTAAACATGAATGCTGTTGTATCTGCTGATACCAGCTGATCAACCTTGAACAATAAACGACCTCTGCTTTTTTTTTTTTTGAAAAACTCATCTTAACACCATTTTTCCCCCATTTTTTTTACAACCTTTGTAATTTTTCTTATTAATTCTTATATGATTAATTAATAAATTTTAATATTTGGCTTAAAGTAAAATTAACTTAATATTAGAATTAAATTTTGTTCATGATTTATAAATGCATTTAAAGGTGAATTACACCTTTGAAACATAATCAGATGAACATATTCATGGAGTTTCTACTGGCGTTCATCGGGTTTATCGGGGCTCGTCAGCAGCACTGCATCCAGCCACCAGGGGGCGATGGCTGACATACACGTCTGCGGTCGCGGCTGATTCTCTTAAAGATGCGCCCACACGGAACGCAGGTCTGATTTATTAAAGTAAAACATCTAGATGTACTGTCATTAATCACAGTAAAATACACCCTGAGAACTGATGGTGGCGCTGCAAGCAAATTTTGATGAGTCGCTCTGAGCCAAAATGGCGTCGGCCCGTCGACTATTTCAATCTTTCTTACCGACGCCAGCGTCCACGCCGGCGCTCTCATTAGCATACCGATTTTTAGATAACAGTACAACTGCAACCGAATAAGAGCAGAAACTCCTTTTGCATATAAAAAAGGCGAGGAGTTACACACACGTATCTCGCCCTCAGCGTGTCGCGGCGTGTCGCGGCGTGTCGCGGCGTGGCGTGTCGCGGCCCGGCGTGTCGCGGCGTCCCCTTCCTCTGATTTACAGTAAAAAAGTGCACATAATCTAAAATCTGGCTGATTTATAGATCTGAGCTGGTGTTCACAGCACTTCCTACGCTGGAGGTTATGTAATCACGCCGTGACCACAGGAAGTGATGTCATTTCCCCAGGACTTGTACATTTTTTTCTCCTCGTCTCCTGCGACCTCCTCTCAACTCCTTGTCTCCTCTCACCTCCTTCTCATTCTCGTCTCCTGGCTACATTCACAACTTCCTTCAGCCGCACTTTAATTTTCCCGAACGGTTCCTGGAGGATCTGCAGCAGTAGAGCAGCGAGGCAATAAAACCTGGAGCGGACGCCCGTGTAATCCGCGGGAGCGTTACAAATCCCGGCTGCGTTGGCGGCAGTCGGCTGGAAATGGCGGCTGTTATTTATCCGAATGTCTTTAAATGTAAATCGCGTAAACGAGTTTGTTTGTGTTGCCGAGGGAACGCCGCACAGCTCAATCGGCGGCAGCCATGCAGCATCCATGCAGCCGCATTTCACCCAAAACCGCAGCAACAGCCAGTTGTGCTGGGACTATGTTCGTCTCCATGGCAACGAGGGCTGATGCTAACGGTTGCTACTGTTTTCAGACTCGTCTGCATTGCAACTTTTCCTCAGAGACAAAAGAGTAAAAACTAACTGGCCGTAAACACAGTGGCGTCGCTCCTGCTGCTCGCGGCAAAACAGAAACAGAATTAGCTTGATGATGTCATGAAGTCAAAGAGGATCATGGGAGCTGCTGGTGGCTTTGGCTCAGGCAGAAATCCCATTCACTCAATTCATTGGGTAGTTTTATGCACATTGTGTTTGTCATCACAGTTGTTCAGTTTTCATCATTTAGATGTAGCAAACTAGCTGCAGGCAAGGCTAGCGTAGCATTATCTTGCTAACCTGTCAGATGAGTCCAGCATCTACTGTAGCTAATGACAGGTGGATAAACCTCAGGTAGCTCATTAGTGTACAAACTAAATGACAGAGGACTCGAATTTATACCCTGAGGTACACCAACATAATTACATACCATCAGTGAGATTTCATCGTTAACAGGATCATGTTTTCTATCTGTTAATTATTATTTTTAATTGCATTCGATTAAACTGTGACAGTGTGGTAGTTTAAAGCTCAGGGATGAGGGATCAAAGGCTGTCATTATTCCAATTAGCCTTAAAATAAATAATAAAGTAAAAGTGGTTTCGGTGGAATCACCTTTGTGAAATCCAAGTTCATGAATAGAATATGTATAATCATAAAAAAAGCAACCACGAAGTATGTAGAGAGAACCTCTACACTTAATCACGTACATATTTGTTTACATGTTCAACTTGGTTGAACCAATAAAGTTGATTGATATTTTTGTTTTCAGGTTTCGATGAGATATTGGAAAGAAATAAAGTTTATGTAATTTTAAAAACATCTGGTGTTAATCAGCTTCATGTGGGTCGGGTTTCAGGTTGAAACGGGCCCTGTGATTGGATGACTACAGGTTTCACTTTCACTCATCTGACTCGCAGGCATCACCTGTTAGCGTTGCTACATTTAGCTTAGCATCATTTGTCTCAGTGCTTCTGTTGCTCATATGAAAACATGACTGAATTTCGGCATCGCAGTGGCCTCGCTAAGCTAACACGCGGGGTTTCGGGTTCCCAGTAATAACGGGCAGCAGAGACTGGACCTGTGTGTGTGTGTGTGTGTGTGTGTGTGTGTGTGTGTGTGTGTGTGTGTGTGTGTGTGTGTGTGTGAGTGAGTCTTTGCTGCTTGATGAGTTTATGGAACTGATGTTTTTATGTTTTCCAGGTTTTGCGTTCACATGCTGATAATCAAGAGTGTCAGATTGCTGTGTGTGTGTGTGTGTGTGTGTGTGTTTATGTGTGTGTTCAGCCTGCTGACACACACACAACAGGCTTCAAACCTTTCTTTCTTCCCTCGAACAGCGAGTCGTCCTTGCATAGCGGAGGACGACTCGCTGTTCAGCTCCTCCATCAGTCGTCAGGTGTGACAGATCTCAATTAGTGGTGGCGGCGGCGGCGGCGGCGGCGGCGGCGGCGTCGGGGGGCGGCAGGGAGCGGCGGGGGGCGGCGTTGGCGGCGGCGGCAGCGTGCCATTGTCTTTTGCCACTGCCAAACAATTACTGTTTAATATCTTTTATAATTGTTTGTGTGTGTGCGCGCAAGAGCCGCTTCCCATTTGGCATTCAATCGAATAAGTGCAAAGTGTCATTTGAAAGGCTGAAGCAATTAGCCGCCCACCAGCCGCTCGCGCGTCACCACAATAACGATAATCATAAACTGTGTTTCACAAACACAAAGTTCCCCACAATAAAAGAATGCAGCAATCAACAGATACAGAGTGTTCACTTGCCTCCACCACTCCCCGTGTTTCATTCGATCGGAGTCTGCTCAGTAGCCATCAGGATAAAGATCTGCTGTATCTAAGCCCCGCCCACCTCAGTCACCAGTGATCGGTTAACCAATAAAAACTCATTTTTAGATAATAATAGAAAGTCAGTGTTCCGCGTCCTCTCCACTCTCTCATGTAGGATTCCTAAACAGACGTGTGTAAACGCCTCCACCACTTCCTGGATGTCACTCAGAGCAGCTGTCAGTCAAGAAGCCACGCCCCCTTTTTATTGCATTGAATAACTAATCAAAACCCAACTTATCAGAAAAATGAACACTTGAGCAAACAGTATGATAAAACTGATGAAGATAATATTTTAGTTTGCTCCAAGTCCCACCCACTAGCATGGAGGAGGCGGGGTTTATCACCAATACTGCAGCCAGCCACCAGGGGGAGACGGAGCTCTTTTGAAAAGCCGTCGTGAAGTTCTACTCAAGATTTGGTCATAAAGGTAAAGCAGCTTTAGTGTCATTATAAATTAACGTACAACGAAATAGACAAAGCTAGAACGGAGGTTTAGTCCTGAGCACAGCCACGCTGGGCCAAACAACCAATCAGCACGCATGTTTTTGGCCATCATGCCATCACGCCACCCGTGCGATGTACAGCTATATGACTAACAACTGAAATAAAACCAGGTGTGTAAAAATTGTACACTGTAGATTTTACTGTTGAATAATGTGCTTTTTACACTTTATACACTTAAAACACATCATTGCCAAAAGTATGTGGACGCAGGCGTTAGTGTGTTTTACTTTGTCTCATATGGAGGCAAATGGCAGCAATGCAGCATATTAGAGTGAAACTTGATAACTGCATCCACAGGATGAGGAATGATCTTTCTTTCTCAGTGAAAAAGAACCTATTAATGTGTGCAAAGTGAACCTATATCGGCCCCGATGGCACGTGAGGCCGAAGCTGCGGGCGTGGAGTGTTTACGCCGAATCACAATCGCAGCTCAGCTCCCAGGAAACACTTCACCACAGGTTCCTTTGTCACACTTCAGGGTAACATGCAAATAAACCGGCTTGAGAGGTCAAAGGTCAGAGGCTGAAGAGGAGGAGCGTTGTCCACAGAGGTGTGTGTGCGAGTGTGTGTGCGCATGTGTCCTCGGCTGACATGGAAACACAAAGACTGAAACCTCAACTTTTCAGAGCTGTGGATGAATCTAGATGTGCGCCGCCGTCTGTCGCCGCCGGCTCGTCCATTTGTCTCCATTAGCGTCCGCGCCGAGAATTAAGCCGCGCATCTGTCGCGGCTCACGTGTGGAGCGGCGCGCCGCACGCAGGGCTCATCCCAGGGCTCATCCCAGGGCTCATCCCAGGGCTCATCCCAGGGCTCATCCCAGGGCTCATCCCAGGGCTCATCCCAGGGCTCTTCCCAGGGCTACGGAGGCCTGCCCAGGACAAGAGTGGTACACCGGTGGGGCCTGTCGACAGGCGCAGTGCCGCCGCTGGGCATGACCCCTGACCTCTGGCACGGTCGGCCTCGCACGGAGGCTAGCATGACCGCTGGCAACAGCTACACCCGCAAACGGAGTTTCATCTAACTACTGTTAGACTTTTTTGATGAGCTTCAGGAAAACAACGAGGTGAAATTACATTTCACAGTGTTGACCACATGTGGGAGGGGCTCTCTGGCAGGAAACGTGGGAGGCAAACTTCTCCCACGTGCAGCGTTCGAGCACCGACGCCGCCATCTTCCTCTGGTGACGTCATTTCCTGTGATTACTCTGCTCCACTGGTTCAAATCCATAATCTTCAAAAAAATAAAATAAAATAAAAACAGACGTCTGTAAACGCCTCCACCACTTCCTGTATTTCACTCAGAGCAGCTGTCAGTCAGGAGGCCACGCCCCCTTTTCACAGCATCAAATTATAACTCATCAGATAAACGAACACTTGAACAAACATCAGTGTGATAAAAACTATCTGGAATGAATCAGCCACACAGATGTCTAGCTCATGTCTACGATGTTTATGGTGCACTCGTGAGCAGCGAGGTCATCATGGCTCCCCGCGCTCTCCTCCAGCCATGAACACACACTTCAGTGGTGACGGTGACCATGGCGACGCCGGTGCGGCGGTCACTCGGAGACCTCCTTTATCTCCTCGGAGCAGCAGAGCTCGTGGTTACACTTCGCCACGGACTCGTTGCCGGACTTTCGCCGTCAATATGGATTTGTCAGATATCCGGGGACGCAGAGGGAGACGGGCGGGCACGCTATGAACTCTGGGAAAGGCGCCGCTGTCAGAGACTCGAGTGAGTTGTTCTGCTTCAGCGACGGGAAAATGCCACCGAGCTCCGACGCTTCCCCGCTCATAAATACGCTCAAGGACCGCCGCGCCACAGCACGTCAATGGATGCTGTTAGCAGCACACACACACGCACACGCACACACGCGCGCACACACACACACACACACACACACACGGACTCACACACACGGACACACACACACACACACACACATACACACACACACACACACACACACACACTCCGGTGTGCGTTTTCGTACCCTTTTGAGGATGATGATGCCCTCTTGGTTGTGTTCGTTGGTGGT
>CAAKHG010020062.1:12008-27604 GCA_901007715.1 Dactylopterus volitans
ATTAACCAATGCTGTTTCTGTGGAGCAGCTGCATACTTAACACTTGATGACAGCACTTACAGTGACTCGCTCTGATTTCCAGCTTTTGAGAGAGTTAAATGCTACCCCGAGAGAGCGCGTGCTGCATTGCAGCTGGCAGTCTAAGAGTTTGTAGCAAGTACAGTGTAATTTCCATGTGGGTTATGTGTTACAAAGTATGTCCCAGTAAGCTGGATTCTGTGCGGCTTTGATCGGGGAAGAGTCCCCTCGCTAATCCGCTTGAGCTCTGGATGTTTGCCCAGGACACATACACACACACACACACACCCGCTTACAAATTGTGATTAAAAAACAGATGTGAAGGCCCGGCCAAAAAATTGTCTGAATAAATGAAATGGGAACAAACTGGCATAACACTTTGGGTACTTGTGTTTAGCATGCAGTGCTACAGTTTGTGACTTTGAGGTGGCATCTGTGGTGGAAGCCATGTCTTTAGACTCTGCAGTCCGGTAAGAATAGAGCTTGGACTCCTTATTTAGAGCAGTTATAGCTAGAATTTAAAGTGGCAGTGGACAAGATTTTTTTTTTGTTTTATACTTTTAAGAGGTAAATGTTTCTGGCTGGTCTGAAGCTACTGGTTTGTTTTTATGGCCATTCGGTTGTGTTAGCGCTGCATTCAGGAACATGCAGTAAATGTCGCCGTTAGTAGGCTGGTGGCATCCAGTAGCCGTTATGTTGTGCAACATTTACTACATAATGATAAGATAAAGCAAAAACTTGTCAAGAGCTACTTTAATGACATCACACTCCCTGGGGTTTTCAAGTCTTAATTCACTCTTTGCTGCAAAAATTTTTGCGTGACCTCTGATCTATTGTACAATTACAGCTGCAGAGCAGAGAGGATTAAGAAAAGCAAATGCCCTCGCTTTGTGATTACTCTTCGTCTTTTTAGGAGCCATTTATCAGCTCTAAATAGCTCTGAGCTTAACTGCAAATCTCTTTGCACTCTATTTGAAAGCTAATAAACAGGTGGGTATGAGGGGTTTTTTTTTGTTTTTTTTGCAGGATGCAACCGCAGAGCAGAGAGGTTGTAAAGAAATTATGGAAATGTTGGAGGAATTTGAAAGAGGAAAGAGAAGGAGAAAAGAGAGGAAGGCAGGGAAAGGGGTGCTATTTGAGTGCCTGTCATGGCCCTCCCTGCATTACATCACTGGGATGCTTCAGCACTGATGACATCGGCGGGCTGGGAGGGGGCTGGCCCTGGGGATGATGTCATTAATAACCAATCAGAGTATTCTGGGGCTGGTATGGTCTGGCCAGCTCCTGGAGCTGAAAAAGTAGGAAATCTGAAAATGTCTTTTCCTGTGCTCGATTGTGGAGCCTCAATGTCTGTGTGTCCAGCACGTGTGCTTCTTCCTGAGGTTATTTTTAGACCCACCTTGATATAAATATTTTTCCTACACTGTTTCCATACCTGCCAAGGAGCAAAGCAGAGCTGACTGTCCTAAAGAGGGCAGAGCATTGCAAATATGAACTGAAGGGGATTAGCGTTGGTTTAAAAGCATCGCTAATGCGACATCATATGAAATAACTTAAATAAATGATTGAGTTTCTCTTGTTTTCTGTTTTAGGGTTTCAGCATGAAGCCATTTCATGCCAGGGAGTTAGGGCATCTTCAGACTGGGTGATAATTCTTTGCAGGTTCATAACTAGGAGCAATGCTGCTGACATTTGTGAAACATGGTTGTAATGAGAATATTTGAGTTATCACCTGAAATGGTGTCCTTTTTTCATTCCTATGAATTCCTAGCTAATTGGTCATTATTCAGTATAAGCTTCTAAACGTGTGCCTATGATCTTGTTTTTAGGAAAGGCCTGCATGCACGTCCAGGTGAACATTTATTCCATAAGCTTGGAGGCACTTTTTGAGGAATGGACACGCTGCTGCAGTGATGTGTAAAAAAGTCATACATTGTCCAATCTTTAAAATTTGCTGTGTTACAACGTTTTGGCTTATTTTTTTTTTGTCCACTTTGGGGCATTGCAATAAGGCTGAATCACAATTCAGTTGATAATGTTGGCAAACTGATGCTTGTTTAACAAAGCCATAACACGCAACATTAGCATCGGGCCGGGTTTCGGTAGATTGCAAGGGGAAATATTTCCGCCAACACTGATGAGAGCATCGAGAGGGACTATCAGAACGATGTCTGTGGGCTGTAAAACCAAAACAAACGAGCTGAAGGACACAAAATCACTCTATAAACCTGAGTGGAATTTAGGAGTGAGGTTATATTTCTTTGGGTTCATCATCACAAGTGAGAACTAACACGTTGCACATCGTCATTTGATTCTCTGTTAAGAAAGCAAATATTCGTTAGAGCAGCTCCAAAGCTTTATTAATACATTTCTCCATAAGTAGGGGTCTGGAAGCCCAAACCTGCCCGTTGAATCTTCTCTGAGAGCATATATTTGCGGTGAGAGGCGGTGTGGCTAATTTGATTTTAGTTAAGTTTAAAATTCCTCCATACACCTCTTTCTCCAATCTTCTCTCACAGATTTAGAGTAAGGGAGGCCAACAGCAGCGGAGTTACAAATGTCACCAAGTAAAATCAGGCACTCCGCAGGTAGCCTCGGACCCACTGACCCCTCCCCCACCCACACACCTTTTGACCCGAACCCTGCCAGGCTGTGCATTCATGTCCCAACTATAGTGACACTATTAAACTTTGCAGGCCCTCATTTTCTCCTCCTCTCCCATGGGAACGCTGCAACATTTCCACTGCTGCAATCACGTTACAAAAGCTTGCTCGCAGGTCTGGCTCTCTGTGAAGCTGATCACCTGCAGCCATATGAATACATGAAGAAAAGTCTCTTTTTTTTTTTTCTCTAGTTCATGACAATATACAGAAAGGGATTTAAATGATTTTGAAGGGCCCCTCGAAGATAACAAGTGATCTTCAAAGACAGTGAGCTCGTGCAGATCAATTGGGGAGAAGAACGCTTGTGTTGCGCCCAGTTTCTGTGTTAAGGCATTTATTTCTCCTGTCTTTGAGCAGGTCTGGCAAAACTGATGCACACACAAAGCCTTCCAGATCAGTTATTCCACAGAGCCTCAAGCTTGGATACAGACCCTCCACGTCCACATAGACCCACACATAGCAGACCTCCTAAATAACAGGCCTGCACTCACCTCACCAAGCCAAAGACTAACGGAGCCACTCACCTTCATTAGAAGTTCAGTTTTGTCCACTTGGAGGATATGAAATATTTTTGGCAGTTTGTTTCACACATCACAATCTTCCTTTTTTTATCTCTTAATATACTTTTGAGTGTCAGATGTCTGTGCATCAGTCACGCCGTGCTAGCATGAGGAGAAAGAAGAAGAAGAAGAAAAAAAAAGGACAGAAAAAAAGATGTACACTGGAGAAGGGAATGTGAGCAGCACATGACTGCTACAGTCCGGGCCCCAAGCGGCTTATGGCTGTGTCGAGAGTCAGTTGCAGCGCAATCACTTTTTAATAAACTCGTGAGAAAGCAGGCATATTGAAAGACATATTTAAATAGAAGCGACATGCTGAACACATCCAGCTCTCTGCAGCGAAGGGAACCCAGGTTGCACTTTCTGAGACTTGGCCGTGATAACTCCGGCGTGCCTCCATCCGCAGCCATCTTAAAATGCAATCCTGAGTGTCTGTTGGTATCGCAAGTGCATTTGTGCTGCGTGCCCTTTTTTTTTTTTTGGAAGTGGACTAACTTGCCAAACAGATAAGACAAATCTTATCTACTTGCGCAAAGTTTGAGAGACGACTGCGAATTCAATTTTTGCTCTGGCTTTTGCTTTGTTTCCACTCGCAAGACTTAAGCAACATTTTGCACGCTGACGGCCAGTCTGCACTAAACTGTGTAGGCACATCTGATGTGTAATTATCATAACATATCCAGATGTTCGTAGACAACGGTTGGCTCTCCTTGTCAGTAAAAATTCTCGCAGATACTGGATTCAAACATCATCACTCAAATGAAAAAAAAAAAAAATAAAAAAATCTAAACTCAGCCATTACATCAGACCTATTAACAGGAAAAAACCAAGTCCTTGCTGTACTTGGTAGGCTCTTATGCAGATGATTCATTAGGGGGGTTTTGGTGTGTTTGAATTTAACTGCAGTGAAATATTTTCTGGCCCAGTGCGCTTTTTTTGATCGTTTATCCAGGAAGTGAGTTCAGGATGAATCTGCTCTGGAGATTCTGTTCCTCAGAAGTTTGCTGAGGTTGATCCCGAGTGGCTTAATTTCCAAAGAAAAAAAAAATCCCCTCTCAGGCGGGAGAGACGAGGTAGCTGGTGGATTTCCTCCTCCCGGCTGCAGCTGTTCTCAGCATCGCTCCATCCCTCCCCCTCGAGACGCCGGCAGCCTCACTGTTGGCCCAGAGACCGTTGTCACGGGAGACCAGCAGACATCTGAGCTGATGGCTAGGTTGACTTACACCTACTCTGGCCACGAGTTAATGAAATGTGCACACACACACACACACACACGGACCGGCACCCACAAGCACACCTCCCCCCACTCCCCCCACACACATAATTGCGCACACACAGACACATTAACAAACAAAACGGTTCATGAAGCAGCACTTAGTGTCTCAGTTAATAAATGACAAGGAAATATTCTAGAGCTCGTTTCCTTGTGCAAGAGTCTTCGACAAACAACCTCGGTAATTCCCTGCTGATCACTGCAGGACATCGCTGGAGCACGTTCAACAGCACCCCCTGGTGTGGGGAAAATGCAGTGCACCTCAAAAGTCTCAACAACTTTTTTTTTTTTTTTTTTTTTTGAGAAGGAAGGCATTTAGATTGAGCCAGTTGCAGACAGACACAGTGTTTGTGCTGAAGACTGGAGCTGGCCAATAAACAGAGCTGTTTGTTTAAGTGGTCCTCTTGCCGCCTCGGAGCCAAATATCAGAACTAACAAGCCTCCTCCTCCAGCAGGCACCCCTCCAGTGGTTTGCTTTGCTCACTGAAAAACAGCAACGGAGACAGAGTGACAATTAGTGATTTGCATGTCACATGTGTGGGTTTACAACAATTAGAAAGCAACATTGTATGAAGGCTCCGCTCATTCTATAGTTAAAGTTTATTTAGCTCGTCGTCCATTCAGTGGGGGGGTGTTAACTCTTATGCGTAAGCACGAAGGTCTAATCAATTTCTAATCCAGCTTCAGCTAAGAGATTCCAAGCTTTGATTCAAATGTTGCTTTCCTTTCTCTTTTGATGCGCTCACCCGACCATCTATCTCCACCACTGCAACTACTCCGGCACGCACATACACACCACACCACGACTCATATCTTCTGGCCAACTGCCCGTCAGATTGGCAGCAGTCTATTTATACGGCTTCACCAGAGCGGAACTTCTAAACACCCCTGTGTATCTCACTAGACACACACACACACGCACACACACACACGCGTACTGAGCAGTATATCCATGCATTGCATTCTCACATGTGTCTTAATTGAAAGGTGCACTGCGACCGGCGTCTGCACCTTAGCGGTCTGCAGGTCTGAGCTGAGTCAGATGTGGCAGCGGTCTTAGCTAACAGGGATGGTCATTAAAAGTGGCAGGGCAGCTGTGGGGATGCTTCATTAGGTGTGAGATATAGGGAGAAAGACGGGCGGAGGAAAGGACGAAAAGGAAATCCAGGCGTGCGTGTGGGTGCGCAGGTTAGGAATCCGAGTAACTTTTTGGAAGCCACTGAGGAGATTTGATTTGTCAGCGTCATCCGTATGATTCATGTGTGGTGTTTACTTGATTCCTTAAGTGGTGGAGAGTTGCACGCTGCAGAGGAGACAGTCGAGAAGCTCTTACGTCTGTTTACTGATACAGGGAGGTTATTTGCCAGCCAGCAGAGTGGGCTATGCTTTACTGAAAGGACAAAGAAAATAAATCACGGGCCACAGAGACATGCAAGAAGACAAGACTCTCTGACTCATGCGCAAAGTCAAAGTTGTTTCCAGGAATTCTGACTCCAAACTCACACAATCAGCCCCCCAAATCAAAACAGAGCAGCACTGATCCGCAGCTCATCGGAGGGAAGGACTTGGGATTAAAGGTCACCGTTTTCACAATGACCTGTCTGACTGGTGGACAGTTTTCCTCGGGCTAAACTGAAAATTCCTGCCATTTAAGAATGGTTTCCCAACCCACCCTCCCTCTCTTTCACACAGAGCATGTTTATCCCATCGTCTGCAAAATTTCAAAGTCCTGGCGTGCCTGTGAAATTGCAGTGTTTGTGACTTGAACATGCACGAGTGCAATGGATACGCAGATAGGAAGTCTTGCATTTCCGTCACATGAGGGTAAGCGCATGAGTGTGTGGGTGTGTGTGTGTCTTGGGTTGGTGTTAAAAAAAAAAAAAAAAAAAAAGAGAAATAAAAAGTGGCCCAGCTGCATTGCGGGGGGGCTTTTTTAGCAACGCGGTGTCAGTTACCTGCGCGGAAACGGCTTGTCAACAGTCTGCGAGAAGTCGGTGTAGAAACGAGCTGTTTTTTCTGTCGCCTCTGAGCGGGTCACCTCCACAGCCACTCTCGACATCAGCCTCCTCCTGCCGCTTGGCAGGGTCAGCGTGCAGCCCTGGCTGTGGGTGGGTGAAAGTAATGTGACACTGATGGCTGATGGGAAAACCGAAGGCAGCACATGGAGAGGTGTGTGTGTGTGTGTGTGTGTGCGTGCGTGTGTGTGTGCGTGCGTGCGTGCGTGCTTGCGTGCGTGCGTGCGTGCGTCCGTGCGTGCGTGTGTGTGTGTGTGTGTGTGTGTGTGGCATGCAAACACTTTGTTTAATTTAGTAGGTGTTTGATATCAAGGCAACAGTGTTTTGGAGGAACTGCAACGCTAACGGCGCTACGTGAATGAGGGGATCACGGTTTCTGTGCTTATTTTCATTGCAGCGGCACTCCGGAATCAAGTGTGGAGGCAGTTGCCCAAAATGCGTCATAATTAGTTCAACCTCACTGGGAGCATTTTAATCCTCCGTAATAGTCTAAATGACTCGTCGAAATCATATTACTGCAGCGCATTAGAAACTTGATTTATTCTAATCACATTTTAATAAGACCCGTCTCTTACAGTAGGCTCAGTTTCCCATTTGTTTCCCTGACGCCGATAATAAAAAAAAAATCACTATCAGATAATCAACGCCTAGATCAGTGATGTTGTGTGTAACACTATTCATGGCTTCAGGCAAATGCGAGCCACGCTTTTATTGCACACAACAGGGCTTTGTATCTAACTGCATAGTTATGGGACTGTAATAGTAGGGGAGAGTGGGAGTGCACGTCAGGATACATTCCTCCGTAAATATGTGGCAGCCAGAAAGTAATTGTGAACAGCAGGAGGCAAAGTTACTTTCAGTGACCTGGGTGCTTCATGTCGGCTGCGGTGAACAAAAAGATGATTTTTTTTTTTTTTTTTTTTTCAAAGGATGCTCACTTGCAGGAGGTGACTGTTTCGTTCTGAGGCGCTGACAGTGAAAGCGCAGCAAGGCAGGCTGCTCAAACCTCAGGCTGTGATCGTTGGTCCCGGTTAGTTGCGTTAAGCGCGACTTTGGGTCGTGACGATGGACCGTACGTGTCACGTGGAAAGTCCTCTGATGCACAGACGCTGAATATATGAGAGGGAATGCAGATGTTACAGCCTCTTTAGCTGCTTCTGCTGATATTTTCCTTTATGTTTTTTACATCAACCCCTCTCAAGGCAACTTTGGATCATATTGTGGATGACTTCATGTGAATTTGTGTTACGATTTGCGGTATGTCCAAATTTTTCCCCCCACTGACATAAGAATAAAATGCCTAATGGTAGCAATAAATGTCAGATTACTGGGCACAAAACTATGAAAATAAAACATTTTTATCGGTGCCTTCGGGCTCATTTTGTTGTTCTGTGTCGCGTCAACATGACATAATGTTGGTAATTTCAAAGAATGTTCAGTGTTTGGTAGCATAAAGAATAATGTCCTTTTGTGTGCAATCATTTTTTTTGTCCGAAAATATATGTAAATAAATCCACCAGAGGAGAGTGAAACGCCATCTTTTTTTTGTGCTTCTTCTATGCAGTTCTCGACCTTCTGCTCAGAAAGCCACTGAACACAACAGGTTCGAGCTTGTTTTCCCGTTGAGGCAGCTTAAGTTTCTGCATTTAAAAAAAAAAAAAAAAAAAAAAAAATCGAGGCACAACATTTCTAAATGCCACGATGTTTGGCCTCTCAGCCGTATATGTAGCGAGTGAGAGCAGACGGAAAGGTGGGCGGCAGCAGACCTGTCTCCATATGTTAGACATTATCCATCAGCTGCTGCGTTGTGTTTGTTCATGCGCTCACCCGGCCCCCTTTCAATTACATGGCCCACAAACTTGGCCATTGATCTCCTCACGTTTCTCCCTGTTAAGGTGCGCCGGCTTTGTGCCCTCCTCATGCACAATCGGACCGAGTGACTTACTCAGCAGCTGCAGAGAAAATGAACTCGCGCCCGCCGAATGAAATCACGGCATCTCGGCATGGGTCGTGCAAATATGATGTGTTTGCACTATATATGAGGCAAACAGCACAGTGTTGCATTCCATGAGGATCGGAGCAAACGCAGAAGACTCCGGCGTGGCTCCTGACCAGAAGCACCACGGCCTGCAGGACCGATGCTTTCGTTGATCAGATAATTTTGACCACATATTATTAGCTGGCTGCCGTACGCTCGGAGCAGTTTGGAAGTAGGTTATGACACATTTGGATTCATGACGCTGTCTGGTGGGCCCCTCTGCAGGGGCAGCGGCGTCAACACGAGGCAGCCCGCAGACAAAGTCCTGATAAAGAACAGATTCTGCGTGTGTCTGAGCGTGCGCACGTGCGTGAGTGTGACTGGCACCTGTTAGCTTAAGGATCCAGTTTAAAAGAGTGTGTTCTTGTTAGTATCATCTTTTACAACGCTCCCACTCTCGCGCACAGATTTTCATGCACTCGGCTCCTCCATGGCAGCTGTAGAGCTTTTAGCCTGAGGGCGAGGGGCTAGCCGCTCTGTGCCCTGGAATGCAGTTGACTTTCTAAATCCCCACCAGTCTATCCTGGGGCTGAGGGGCAGGGCCTGTCTCATGCCCCCTTTTTTCCACGTGAGCTCCTTCTGGAATCTCTAAGCAAGCAGTTAGCAGGTCTGCTGCTGATTCCTTCAGGCCTCGCTCTTTCATCGCCACTGTGTGCTGATCCCCAAAGTCCAATGGAGGAAGAAATCGCGGATGACGACAAAGACCGCTCGCTCGGGGAAGGTAACGAGCTCTCAGACATGCTGCCCGCGGATGAATGCAGATCCTTTTGGAGGTTGTTTTGTCTGTTGAGCGTAATTTGGTTAGCAGTGGGGGAACTGTTTGGGAGTTAAAAATAGGACTGGACCTCCATGAGACACGCTGAGGCTCCGAACTTGAGCAGGGTGGGGGGTTTTTTGGCTTGCTGTGCCAGGGGACGGGGGCTCGATCGTGATGCACCATTTATCAAAAACGATGCCCGCTTTGTTGTATTTACAGAGCAAACAAGCTCTTTCTCCAAAGATCTGCCGGTGAAAACGGAAGGGCTGAAACTGTAAAAAAGGAGGGAAAGAAAAGAGGAAATTCAGTCAAATAAAATCTGCATGAGAATGTGGCTTCCCACTCTTTGCAATTTTTTTTGCCGCACCAGTTAGATATAACGAGCCACCTTAAATCCTAACATCCCTCAGAGATGAAAAACAAGAAATTCCTTCATCGTCTTCACAGCACGATTTCCGGCTTTCAAAGCAGACAAGGAAAGCCACAAAATAATCACTTGAAATATACAGTACTCTTTCAACTGAACTCCATAAGTCCTCCTTTATTTTGAGCCAATACGCTCTAAGAGTTACACAGCATAGTTCTACCTGGAAAACAAGGCGGCAGATCAGCTTACTTTATTGCTTCTTTCACCTGTTTTCACACATGAGCAGCTCTCCTTTGCTGCCCTTTATACTCTTCTCTTCTCTTCTCTTCTCTTCTCTTCTCTTCTCTTCTCTTCTCTTCTCTTCTCCTCTCTTCTCTCCTCTCCTCTCCTCTTCTCTTCTCTTCTCTTCTCTTCTCTTCTCTTCTCTTCTCTTCTCTTCTCTTCTCTTCTCTCCTCTCCTCTCCTCTCCTCTCCTCTCCTTTTCTCTTCTCTTTGACGGAGGTTGTGGTTTCTTTATCTTCATTCTTACCTGAAATCCAATATGTGTCTTTTATGTTGTTGTTGTTGACAGTAACTTGGTTTGATGGAGGAACTCTTGCATGGTGTTCTTCCAGTCAGAAACATTATTAATGTCTCAATACTGCAGTTTTACGATTGTTAAATCATACAATCGAGAACTGGGAACCTAGAAAAAGCATATTCTCTAATATTTTTGATCAAAATTCCCCGCACACACCCCCTCTACCCCCCATAAATAAAAATATTGCATTTGGCAGCTTATGCTTCATGCCAGTGCTCTGCGGAGCTCAGCATGTTTAAACAGATGCTCTGGATATCATTTCCCCGTTTCTCCGGTTGTGTCTTCCCAATTGAATTGATCTGTTTGGCTATTTTAAAAGAGAAGAGGCCTCAACAGCTGTTTCAGTTCAGTCTTTTCATCACCAATATTGTGTCTGTCACATAAAATTGCGGATTTATTGCTGACTGGAAAAAAAGCATGAATGCATAATGAGCTGGGCCAATGGCATATCAGACCATATTTATTCCACTGTTGCTTTGTATGTTTCCCTTCCTTTGTCTGTTTTCCCGCATTGCATACGCTAAAAGATAAATGAATACCTCAGGAGCTGACAATCTCCATACGCCCGCTGCATGACCTACGGAGGGATAACGTACATGCAGGCACCCAAATGTTTATGTCAAAATATCAGCGCGCTCATGTGTCTTGACCTCTTGCATCTGTGTCCCCTCAGAGCAAACCAAAGGTAACCTGCGCGTGACCTCCCCGGAGGACGCGGAGCACGTGGGCCGCAGGCAGGCCTCCCCGAATGGGACGGCGACCTCGAGGGGCGACGCCAAAGGCAGCCGAAGCGTCCCCCGGAGGCACACGTTAGGGGGGGCCCGCAGCACCCGAGAGATCCTGGCTATGCAGCCGTCAGACATGGACAAGAAGAGGGAGGCCTTCCTGGAGCATCTGAAGCAGAAGTACCCTCACCACGCCTCGGCCATCATGGGCCACCAGGAGAGGCTGCGGGAGCAGGTCGGTACATCGAGGCGGCGCTGACCACGGCTGTTTGGCCGGTGCTTTCTAATCATCCCTTGCCTCCAAGTCATACCTTAAAAGCCATGTAACTCACACCGAGAATACATGCCGACATACCGTGATCGTCTTACAGCAATGTAAAATAATAATAATTAAAAAAAAACATCTCTTAAATTTGTGCAGAAAGTTTTGCTCTCAGGATTTAACGGCGGTGAGGCAGGAGCTTACGATTCTAGTTCTCTTTATGACCAAGCTGGTTGGCCGCTGTTCACTGTGAATTCTGACGGGTTGAGGCAGGCCACGGTTATTACTCAATACCTTTAACTCTAAGTATGTGCATATAAAATGTAAAAATGAAACTTAAAATGATCCTCCTCTGTCATTTTTAGTTCCTGACTAAGTTCCTTTCTTGCCTCTTTTTTCCCTCTCTCTTTCTTTCTCCTCTGCTACGTTCCATTCGTTGTATATTCTCCAAATAGTCCGAAAGACGTCTTAAAATAGCCACGAGTGTATTTTCCCTTCCTTAATTAGTCTATGAAGTTGCTAACTCAGCCCAGCTCCGATTCTTTGAGAGCGGCGCTTGTTAATGTTGCTATGGTTACAGGTTGGTCGAAGATGAATTGTAGTGATTGAACTTGAACCAAACTACATGTGCGTTACGCGGTTTTAGCCCATAGCTGCCGACTATTCAGGGAAGGCCTACTCGACCATGCCGCGTAATCACTCATTCATTTTGTTTGATTATCTGTTTTTAGCTCCGGTCGAAACGTGGCATTTAACGAATGATGGACCCACAATTAATTCAACTCTGCAGCTCTACCTTTTAGCATCTTCCTACACACTGTTTTGGTTCAGCAGCCCACAAACTCCACTCTGACCACCTTTGTTTGCAACAGAAGGAGGCTGTTTTTAGCATGAAACGACTAAAAAGCCCTTGTTTAAAAGGTCTTCAGGCTGCGTGCTCAGAGCCTCATGGACCGATTAAGTTAGCAGCTAGCTGGAGGTCATACGACTGCTGGAGAACCAGATGTTTCCTTCAGGATTTGGAAGAGACCAAAACAGAGCTAAAAGGTGACTTCAAATGAATGCTAATTTTGCTTTGTGTTCAGCGGATGTGCGATGAGATCACTGTACTGTAAAAAAAAAAAATGGTGGGGTTTTACCCGCTATGAATGCAGCTTTAATTGTAATCCAAACTGTGGTTTAAAAAGAGGCACGATGATACACGTCATTAGGCAAATAATAAGGCGAACATAAAAACAGTTTTAATGCAAGTATTTCTGTGCTTATGTCCAGTCTTGGGGCTACAGGTATTATTATTATTTATTTTATTTTTTTTAAATTCCCCTCCACAGACTCAGGCAGCAGTGCAACCACAAAAGTATTTCCTTCTCTTTCTTTGCCTGGGGTTAAATGTGAAGTCTATCCTATAAATCTGCCTGTCACCGTTCCCTCCCACATCTGCCGTGAGAGTATGAGGTGGTGTTTTTGTGAGGGAGCAGAAATATCCAGTATGAAACGGTTTGAATTGGCCATACCTGCTAAAGCATGTTTAGAATCAACATAATTGGACTTGTGGCACACATGTAAAGTATACTTCATACGGTATAGCTTTCCAAGTGTTGTTTTTGAGCTCTGGCAGATTATGAAGCCTCCTCGTGCCTCAGCTTATTGAAGTCAAGTGAGTTGACGGGGGGGCGTGGGCGGGGGAGGGGGTGCGCTCGGGGAGCCTTGAGGTGGACATTTGGCTCACCTGGTCATTGTCTTGTTTTGTTTGCACCGGGTCAGGGGAGACAAAAGGGAGGGGCACGCCGCCTTTGTAGCCAAAACAATCGAGATAATGGTGAGACTGGCATGGAGCCACGGGGGAGCTCCAGGCGACGGTGCGAAGCGTTGTGCGAAAAGGGATCTCTGTGCGTGCGTGCGTGCGTGCGTGTGCGTGCGCAGTCCTGCGTGCAGCCCACATATTCTGCCCACATGCAAAGTAAACCCTTCTCATGCGGAGCTGCCTCAGCTGACTGCGCCGATAGTGAACTTCAGATTTGCATTGGCTCCACCAGTCAGCGCTGATGGCTCTGAGGCGAGCTTGAGAGGCTTCTCTGAAATTTCACTGCCAGTTTCTCATCAGATCCTTGAAAGTAATGGAAGCGTGCATCTCGTCTGGTGTTTTTTTAACCCGGAGCCGCCGAGAGAAGCAGGGGCAAGAGTTTGTTGTGAAAATGAGGTTGTCAGACAGGTAGGTTCAGCTCCGGATCTGGGGTGGAGTCAGAGTTGCCATGGTGACGCATGATGTCACCGCTGGAGGGGGCTCGGTTTACTTGTAGGTGCCTGCTGGAGCGAAGTGATCGCCTGTGCAAGAGCCGTGTATGTGTGCGTGTGTGTGTGTTTGTGTGCATTGGTTGTGCGCATATGCGTGCGCGCGCGCGCACGAGTGCAGGCGCGCCTTCAGCAGAGCAGCCGATGTTCGCAGCCGCGCTCGGAGACATGGAGCTCTGTACGTGAAGGCTGCGGAGGGATTTTAAGAAAAGGGGGAACTTTTTTTTTTCGCGCAGAGAAACGCACTTGACGGCTCCAGGCGGCGAAGGTAGGCAGCGATCCGAACTCCTGGAGCACCCGGGACCGCGACGCCTGGCGCCGCTTCCTCGCGCGGATGCGGCGCGTCGCGGCGCGTCGCGGCGCGCGGCGCGTCAGGTGCCGCGAAACTTCCGAGCGGCGAATGCGAAAAAGTTGGCGAGTCTTTCTCTCCGTTTTTTTTTTTCTTAAATAGATATTTGCAACGAAAACAGGCGAAGGTTTCTTCAGATGAAGGATGTTTCCAGGGGGGATCGATGTCGGCGGGGTAGTAAATCAATCGGGGTTTTGCCATCAAGCGCAGCTCCCTGTAATTTCAAACTTAAGTTGCAATTATGGAGCCGTAATTACAAAGCGCAGCGGATGTTAAGGGTTAACGACGCATCGCGCGCGATGGCGGCAATAGGGATCGTAATAATTAAGGGTGGTTAACACTGTTGCTGCAGCCTCGTCGCTCTTTCGTGACCATAACCGCCTGTGTGCTGATTCCGCGTTATGTTTTATTTTTTTTATTGTTTTTTTTTATTTTTTTTTTTAGAACCAATAGAAATAAAGAATCTCGCGCTTTTTGCTGACATGTCTGAGGGTCGTCGTGTGATTTGGGCCTTTGCACTCGTTTTAATGCCCCTTTTTCTGGTACTTTAAACGATCCACAGTTAATCGCAGCCACTTCCCATACCTGTCACACTGTTGGAGCGCGTTCAGGCTGGGGACCTTTGGGTGTGAGCTTGTAGCTAAAGTGAGTGTTATTGTGTTATTATGGCAGTGACCGACAGTGTTTCAACTCCTGCATGATACAGATTCATGTACTGTATGTATTAACACTGTGCTCAGTGTTGACATTTTTTTTAAATGACTCTTTTAAAAGTGTTTCTTTGAATGAGGCTTCTCGTTTTATTCATATGCTGGGAATCTGGGTTAGGTGCTCGTTGTTCTTGAATTTCCAAGGAAGAGGATTCAAATGTCTGTAAATTAAAAAGCAGACAAACAAACGGGTTTGGGCATGAATTTCTGGCAGCAAGCACGGTGCTGGTGAATAACAGAAATAACAATTTGTCATAAGTTTTTTTTTGAAGGGGTTGTCATGAAGATCATATACTGCAAAAAAAAAAAGGATGAAAAAAAAGTGTCACTTTTTCCCACCAACAACTTTGACATAAAGCTTGGGGGAAATGGACCTGTTCTCCAGCCATACAGGAAAAGCAAGCTTGCTGCCAGGCATGCATGTGTGTGTGTGTGTGTGTGTGTGTGTGCGTGCGCGCATGTGTGTGTGTTTGTGTGCTTCCGAGGCGAGAAAAAAAAAAAAAAACACATCTCCGGAGGTTTGAGTTACAAAGGCGGAGATTTATCAAGGTCAAGCGAAGATCGGGAAGATGATATCGGTTTTGTCTGAAACATGGATGACCTCCGCTCCACCCGGCGTGACTTCCCAAATACTCACACACGGACACACATGGACACTAGACACGCACACGCACACGCACACACACACACACACGAAAACACGCACACACACAGACAGACGCACGCACACACCCAGTGCATTATTCAAGGTACCCCTCGATTCTCTCCCTTACACTCTGTGATCCTTAAACCCGCAACAAAAGTTTAATTTCCTCTGCTGCTCATCAGGCCTGCAAAGACCTGGATCCCACCCAAGCGAGATGAGATAACATCCCATTGGCCTGACCACCACCCATCCTCTCACCCCTCTCTGCCCAGGGGCTTTGACAAGCACAAGCTGAGCCGCTTGACTGAACACACACACGCACGCACACACACACACGCACA